>JAJIYU010005121.1:0-22942 GCA_030144865.1 Tinospora cordifolia
TATCAAAATCAACTTCTAAAGCTTCTAATATCCGAGTTTTGACAATTATAAACTCAATTCCACTTCCTAATTTGTGTAGATATGGTTTATTGCACATATCCTTCTATTTTGTTAATTTTTCTCTTTTTAATTCTTTATTTTTGTATTTATTAGACATATTATTCCATATTTCCCTATTTTTACCTTCATTTCTTTATTTCATATATTCATGTATATATATATATATATATATATATGTATATTTCATATTTTATTTTTCAGAAAGGTAAAATTATGTGTGTCTATAATTTGCTCTACTTACCTTTTGTTTTGATAATTAATTCAATAATTGTTCCATTATTTGTATAATTACAAAAAAAATTCTTATACAAATAATATTTGATAAATTGATTAACCTTAAATCAAATATTAGGTAATTCCAATATTTTATTTTCCTCCAATCATTTTAGAATTTCTTTTTCAATGAATTTTATTTCATTAATATCTTCTCTTCTTGTGGACAAAATTATGAGGTATTACACGTTACATAGATGATATTGGTATCATATCAATATAATATGTATACAAAACAACATAATATAGTTTAAGGACATGGAATATATAGGTGAAATTGGTATCATATTAGTATATATGTGTATACAGACATTGCAAAGTGTCCAAAACCCTATATTTTGGTATCATGTTGGTACATTATCGGTATAATATCTGTAAGCAATAATTTCAACTGAAAAAAATTAAACTTACAGAGGAGGAGATAGGCTGGCCTGGGGTAATTAATGTGTAAAATCATTCCTTATCAGTGATATCAGCAATTGAAAAATAAAAGTTGGATTCAGATTGTTTTCACGATCATTGTATACTTTATTTGACTTAAATAATGTGACAGATGTTAATATCAATGTATTATAAATAACAACAATATTCGAAATGCAAACTTGATCTCTAGGAAAACTTACTTCGAGCACTTCAGCTGACCCTTTTGAATTCACTCATCAAACTCAGCTACAACACTGTTGTCTATATCTTCAAGCAGACAGATGTCTAAGGGGGATAGTCGTCCCTTCACAATCTCCTTTCCTTTATGTTTATCTCCAGCGGGATGCCTCCCCCTTTTATTAATTGTAGGAGGTGACAGAAGTGGAGTGTGATCTTCAATAGAGACAGCTGAAGTCGCAACATTGACGGTCGACTCAACAATTTCATCAATTGTGGTTTCATTCACATTCAATAGGTGCATGATCTTTTGATTCATCCTTGTTAGAAACTTGGGTCAGTGAAATTAAATGAGAAATGTCTTAAAAGCAGATAAATTAAGAACAGTTAGATTCATAAAATTACAAAAGTATAATCTTGAATTAATAAAAGAATTGTATTCATGACCATACTAGGGTTGATGATTTTTGTTTCCTTCTTTCACCTTCCAGTTATTGTTGAGTCGACCTTTAACATGAAAATGCACAATATTAATGGATAGTTGAAATTAAATGTAAATGACTAATCACAATCCAAATAAAGTGTTCAAAATTACCTTCCTCTTTTTGTCAGTATCACTAATAATCTCTTGCAATGTCGTCAAAATCTGGCTTGCAGCTTCAACATTTGTACATTTTTCCCTACTAGCAAATTCTTCTTTACAGTTTTCTGCTTTATTTACATCATCTTCCTACATGAAAAATGAAAAATTTAGTGAGCCAAATGAATGTATAGAGTTGGTATAACGTCAATTTACACAAGCAAATAGTAGAAAACAACAAGCATATAGTATATAATATATTATACTCATGGTATAATGTAGGTATATAAATGGTATACCGCAATGAAAGTCTAAAAGAATTCATTAGTTTTGAAGCTTGGAACATTTACCTTCTGCAATAGGGATTTCAGATAATTAATTTCTTCAAAAATCTTATCAAAACCCTCTTTTAATATTATTTTGATCTTGTTACAACAATTGCACTACCTTCTAGGTATACTCATGGTTGCAGCAGCCTTATTTACAAGAATATTACCATCAATAGTTTTATTTATAGGAGACAGTAAAAGAAAAATTGGGGGATCAACAAAAACATCGTAATCTGGAAATTGATGTTCGCCCCCATCTTGCTCTGCAATCAAGCCATCCATGTATGGCTGCAGTAACTCATTGGGGCTTGCTACAAAATTTTTGAACTGAAAATAGCCAAATATGAGATCATAAGAAATTTGACAACAAAGAATAGTTCAATTATAATATAAATGTTGTGCATATATAATATATGATCAAATACATGGAAAATTACCTTATTAATAGATAAAATGTTCAGCACCTTCTTCATGCTCTTGAAATTGGGCGTGCCAATACAAGTCTAGTTTAGTATACGAGGAAATCCATTGATACATTGATTGGCAAACAAACCATCAGTGTCAACAAAACACTCATAAAACCAAACTTGTAATGCGATTGGGAACCAAGAAGCCTGTATATGATCTGGTATTTGCCCTTCCCAGCTTCTAGCCAGATTACATTCGCTGCAAAATTACCCTTCATAGATTCTATTGTTGTGTCAAAAAGAGCCCTACCCCAGGGATAATCCATATATTCACCAGTTTGTACAAGTTCAAAATCAACTTCATTTACCAACTTTTCCATTTTATTAGGAAACAAAAAACAATTAATGAAGAACAAAACTGCAATCTTCATAGCATCATCATCATTCTCCCATACCCTATTTGTAAATGCGTCAACTATACACTTCTTATTTATACGTGTCACTCCCTTAAAGTATTTATCCTTCAAAATTTGACCCTCAAACCCAGTTGTAATGTTTATGATTTTTTTGGTGCATTTCAAACCCATTATCATTGCAAATTCAACTATAGAGAATTTTGCAATAATGTTATTGAATTTGAAGACCAGAATAGACTCCTCTTCTTGAACAACCTCTCTCAACAATATGCTATGAACAATCTGAGGTTGCCAAAGCAATGCTTCACATCAAGAAAGTGGCAAAAATAAGTTTCCCGAAACTTAAGCAGCTGGTAATCTGTCAGAGTGAAAATCAACATGTTGCGTGCGTTCAAGTTAGTCAGGCACCCAACCCTGGCTGAGTATCTATCTTCAGGTTAATAATATATTGATATTTTTGCAGGTGTATAATACTAGAATAACATGTTAAAAAGTGTATAATAATAAAATAAAAAGGTGTATAATATCAGTATAATCATTCTAATAAATATAAGATCATTATACATCTTTATATCAGAATAAACATTATAATAATATAACACCTTTATACTCTATTATCGTAGTTCAAAGAAAGTTGAACAGACCACATAACCATTCACTATCACATTCAGACGAATACGAATACAAGATTCTAAAGAGTGACATTTACCTGGTTCTCAGCATTTACGTTCGTCTCGTTGGTAGAGGATGAACACTCGTTCTTCATTGTAACAGTGGAAATCACAAGTAAATGAATCACTGAATCGAAAACTGAATCGAAGAAGACAGAGAGATTAAGGCACAAAAATGGAAACAACCTGAATCAAAAGCTGAATAGCAAGGATGTGATTTGTGCGCATGTATATATATATATATATATATATATATATATATATATGTATATATAATATGTACAATAATTTTGAATGAATAATACGGGTATAACATAAGAATAATACATGTGTAATATTTGAATAACAGGAAAATATGTGTGAACAGTGGTATAATGTGAGGATAATATTTGAATAATTCATGTATAAGAATTGTTCAGTCGTATGGCAAAAACAATTCAGGATGAATAATGCAAGGATAAATGAATAATGCACGCATATATATATACTTTAATTTTGACTGAATAATGCGAATATAACAAAAGAATAATTCATGTATAATGTGCGTGAATAGAGGTATAATGTGAGAATAATTTCATAATAATGCGAGAATAAACGAATAATGTGCACATATATGTGTGTGTGTGTGTGTGTGTGTACTTTATTTATGACTGAATAATGCAAGTATAACAAACGGATAATTAATGCATAATGCGTGTGAATAACAGTATAATGTGAGAATAATTTTATAATAATCCAGAAATAAAGATTGTTCGGTTGCTTAATGCGAAAGTTCAGGAATGACATGTGAATAATGTGAGAATAATTTCATACAATTATTTATATAATTGATTACATATATATATATATATATACACACCATGTTATTTGTATATTACGTATAAATATATAAATATAAATATAAATATAAATAACATGGTGTATATATATATATATATTATAACAAACACAATTACAAGGACTATGACAAGCCAAAGAGGTAATACACCAAATAGTTTAGACATATGAGACATCACAACACATTAAAAATTGGAAAACTAGTGCTTTACATAAACCTGGACTCAATACTAGAACTAAACTCCTCGATGCCCTTAAAGAAGGAAATGAGCGTCTTATATAGATCTCTTGGGGGAGGATCAAACAAGTTTGCTGACGCATGATTAGTCTTTCTTCACGTGATCATGCTGCTGGTGGAGCATCTTTTTTTATGCAAAGTAATATGTACGACCTTGCTTTTGGCAAAGCATCTTGGACCATCTTTACTAAAAAATGTAATAATGGAGGTAGCATGTGCCTTGTTTGACAAAAGTAAAGTACTATTATGAAGTGATGAGGACAAGTGTGCCCAAGGTGTCTTGTCCATGCTACTATGTTGTCTAATCATTCTCTAAAGACGATGAGCTGGTAAGCCATAGTGGGCAATGGTAGCACAATTGACATCTTCAAGATGAGTGGGATGTTCTACAAGGTATTCATCCATCAACACATGCAAAATATCCCAAAGATGATTTTCGCGCTCACTAAGGCCTGCATGCCCATACAGTAGTCCAGAATGGTAAGGCGGTGTGGGCCTAGGCCAATTTGTGGTTCCTGTAGTTTCGTTCCAACGAATCATGTCTTGTTGGAAATACTGAAACTAGTGGAAGCTGGGCCAGTATGGGGCTTCAACTGTCATAAAGAATTCGTGTCGTCGGCCCAAAATAGATCCTGGATAAGTATGGCAGGTATGGGTGTTGAAGAAGAGTAATCTTTGATATCCACGGAGAATTTGATAGGAATATACTTCTTCAACTGCTGCAATGGGATCATCGCCAATATTGGTGTACCTGTGTGCAGAATCCAATAGTACAAAAAAGGCGATGGTGAGGAACCTTTGGGGCCATTTAGCGAGGCGGGCTAACCATTGCTCATGGGTGGCAAATTTTAATAAGAAATTGTAAAATCTGGTTTGATCAGGCCCAAGCTCATAGTGAGGGGGTCATAACTGAAAGAGGTAAGCATACAAAAGATGTTTATCAATGGAAAATCCAATCCACCAAGAGCGTAAGAGATGCATTAAGAAACAATAGGCTTCTTTTGGAAAGTTATAAAAACTAATAATGCGAAAAGGAAATAGGTAAGGCTTTATGTGATGAGGAACATGGCCAAAGTACATGCCATGTTTGTGGGTTAAAACCTTAAGAAGGCCGTCTATAACGGGTTAGTTTGGAATTTTCCAATAAATGGTTTATCTAATTTCAACAGGTAGTGCAGATATGGAAGCCATAATATCTGGAGGGACATATGCACGATCAGAGGGATCCGGATTGTAAGAAGAAGACCCAATTACTCCAATGAAATGGGAGTGATGATGTCTGGAAAGGAAATTGGCCAAAACATTAGTTTTCCCATAAATATGCTTAATTGTGAAATTGAACTGTGAGAACCAATTTGCCCAATGGAGGAGTTGAGGATTTGGTATGAATCTCTATTTGAAATGTAGCATTTTAGGGAAACTGGACATATCCATTTCAATGAGAAAAAAATCGCCAACCAAGTGAAATTGAAATTTTTCGATGCCCTGTTTGACAGCTAAGATTTCTTTAAAAATGGAGTGATAATGTAACTCAAAAGGCTTGAAGACTCCACTTTAATATCCACAGATATATCAAGTGTTATATGGGAATTCTTCCAAAAGAACAACACCCCAATATTCATCACTAACATTTGTCTGAAGAATCCGTGGACCATGGCTAGGTATCTGTAATGGTGGGAGAGTTTGAGCCTTGAGCTTGAGGGTTTGCACTGCTGTAGTTTGTTCTTCTATCCATGGTAGAGGAGACTTTCTTAAAAGCAGAGAGAGCGAGAAAGATCCTTGATGAAAAAGGCCCATATAATTGACAAGCCCTAAAAATTGCTGGATGGTCACTTTATCTGGTAGAACATCTAGGAAGTCAAGGAGCTTGTGTGAGATATGAGGCTGTAAAGTAAGCTGTCCGGCTAAAATTTCCATTCCAAGGAAATCAATAGAAGTTTGAAATAACTGCATCTTCTTTTCAAAGAGCATGAGGCCAACAGAAATACAAATGTCACAAAATTTCTGTACGAGGTCAACATGTGATGGGATATCCTTGGAGAAAAGAAGGATATCATCAATATATATTAAAGCTTGATGTTGTATTTCTAAAAAGATCCTGGTCATGGCTCGTTGGAGGATAGAAGGAGCAGTTTTGAGTCAAAACGGCATGACTATCCATTAATAATGATAGCCAGGAATTACAAATGCAGTTTTGGGCCTATCTTCTGGCTCAATTCTGAGCTGCCAAAATCTTGATTTGCAATCAAACTTTGAAAATATCTTAGCATCGGAGAGATGCTGGAATAGGATCTCAGGCCGAGGAAGTGGAAATTTATCATCCTTGAGGAAAATGTCAAGGGGTTGGTAATTGATAACCAACCTAAGTTTGCCACGGACCTATTCAGACCTCTTGTTAACATAAAATGCTTTGCAAGCCGAAGGAGATGTCATTGGCTCAATTAATCCTTCGTCTTTTAGCTAGTTAAGCTCTTGAATTGCAAGAGTAAGCTGGGAAGAAGGCATATCAGGATGAGATGCCGTGGTAGGATTTATGTCTTCATTAAGCTTAAAGGGAAGCTTAATAAAATAATCCTTATTAAATTATAATGGGTGGTTGCATTTGGTGAAGAAAATTGTGTGGCTTTTAGCGAAACAATTCTGGATCAATGAAGTTTTCAGACTTTGGATTATTAGAGAATGCTGGGTAGAGTCTACAAGTTGAGTTCCTTTAGAAATAGAAGAAATCCATGGAACGAAGGCAGAATTCGTTTTGAGGCCTTGTGGAGTCCAGTTGAGATGATTGATCTTGTGGAGAATGGCATAACCAATGATTAATGGTTTGGACAAGCTTGGAGCGCCAAGGATTCTGTGTTTAAGTGTGAGTAAGGGGTGAAGCTTGATTTTCATGGGCTTGTTGATGAGTGTAATGGCCAGTTGGTTTGGATTAGCAGTACTGAAGGCTTGGCGATAAGGTTTCCACCATTCAGTTGGTAACCGGGAGGGATTCATTAGTATTGTCGAAGCACCTATATCAATTAAAGCAGTTAGTGAGAGAGGATGATGGTACGGAGAGAGGTAAACCTGTACTTTGGCATGGGGCAAGTTTGAGATGCCATTGACTGACAGGGATGAGGAATTCAAAACAAAGGCTTCAATTTTTGAGATAGCCATGAGAGCCTCAAGAGCATCCTGGAACTCAAATATAGATTCGACATCAGAGGTTTTCGTGTCCGTCAATGCTATAATTTTTTCAAGAAGGGCTGCATGGCGCTTAGTTTTCTTAGGACAATTCTTTGCAAAATGACCTTTTGTTTGCATATAAAACATAAGGAGTCAGCTAGCTTGCCACGAAAGGGTTTTCTTCGTAAGAACTTCCATTTCTTGCGAGAGGATGATCTCTTTTGAGTCTTATGATGGGATTATCTAGAAACTTTGAAAGAGTGTGGGAAGACAGACTTCTTTTTGCAAGACCAAGGCTCAAAAGCATGGCACTTAGGAACAACATCATGGCATGCACGGGTGAAGGCTTTGCCCAGGTTTTGGGTGCGCTGAACAATTTAAAACTGGACACACAACACCTTCAATCAGATAGAACCATTTAGACATCTGCTCATAATGCCGCTGCATAGTTTTGAGATTATATGAACAACATTTTGTAGCAAGATATCTTCCTCGCGCCTGTTCGACTTGATGGTTCCATGGACCAACAAAGGCTTCAAAGAGTGATGAAAGGAAATTATTAATAGATTGTTGTAATAATGTAGTCTATTTATAAGCCTGTTGTGCATTCCACCAATCGTGAAGGCTTCCAGATAGCCGAGTAAGGAGCTTTTCAATGATGATTGGATCAATTGCCCCATGTTTGATAGATTCGGCATGACACCATGAGAGCATGTCATTGAAAAAATATGGCTAGTCCTCATAGGGGAGAGAATCAAGATTAAAAGTATGGAAAATACTGGATTTGGAGGGTTTGTTATTAGGAGGAGGGAAATCAGATTCCATATCATCTGATTCTTCAAGAAGATGTTCTGGAAATGGTGCAGGTCCATGAGGAGGCTTAGTAGGTTCTAGTTTGGGTTGTGAAGATTCTCTTGGTCCCAAGGCAGCTACAAGGATTTCGTGAGAAGAAGCAGATTCTTCAGAGAAAGAATTAGAACGAGAAGGGCAGAAGAAGAAGAAGAAGCTTCAGAAGGAGAATCACCAGGGATAAAGTCGGTTAAGGCAACAGAGGGTTGGTTATAACGACGAGCCATAAACTCAAGAAAAGAACTCAAGGGGTTTTCTAAGATGTCAGGAAGTGGCAGGGGCTTAGAAGAAGCCTAGAGAAATGGGAAGAATAGTCATAACAACCTTTTCTTTTCCCTTATCTTTTCGTTTGTGAGAGGATCCAGAAGGGAAACGGAGGGGGGGGGGGCGGGAGTGTGATAGTCTTCAGGAGAAGTTGGAGGGTCAAGAGGTGGTTGTTGGAATGAAGATCTAAAAGTAATACCACTATGTGGTCGAGGAGGATGACTGGAAGGAGTACGAGTAGGAGGCCGTTTACTATGAAGTTGGTAGTTCGGAGGAAAAAGGGATGGCATGGTAAAAGAAGGTGGTTTAAAAGCTAAAGATGTAATGTGAGTAAAAAAGGGGTTTGTTGGAAGATCAGGAGGTGAGTTTGTAAGTTTGTGTAGTTGATTTTTGAGAGACTCGTGTTCACGCTCAAGGGGGCCAAGGACAGTTTGGATTTCGGAGTAATGGGTAATGAAATTGGCAAGGTCAAGAAGTTGTGGTGAACCTAGTCAATACAGGCTTGAAGAAAGGCAATGAGTTGGTCATGAACACTTTGATGGGTTAGGGATTGTTGTTGTTTATGGAGAATTGATTGGAGAAGGTCGTTCTGGTATAAGGCGTTGTTGGATTGCCAATTCAGGACTGCGTCAGAATTAGAAAGGTTTGAAGTGCTGGTCCTTCAGGTGTCATGATTTTGGAGTGTTTAATCTGATACTGAAGAGAATATCCGGTTAGCTGGTCAGTAGACCGTTCTATGCCAGATGGTGGAAGAGAAGCACTATAATGTTTAGAGATAATATAACAACCCTAATCAGGGGCACATTTGTCTTCATCAGAATTGTAGTCTTCCTCATCGTTAGATGGTCCGCTGCTAACTTGGCCATGAAGATCATCGTCAGTAGAATAATTAGAAAGTAAGACATAGTATTGGTACCTTCCTAATGCTGATTCAATAAAACGAACTGTTGGGTCGCCGAACTCGTATCTGGCTGCTAAGAGCTGTTGGGTTGTCTTACGGCATGGCTTCTCAATATTGTATTTGACTTCAAATGCATCGTCTTCGCAATCAGAACAACTACATGTATCACACATTGGTGTGCAACAAGAGGAAGATCTGGAAGATTAACAAAATGGATTCCTGCATAAGAAGGTCGTGACTGCACCAGAGAGGGTGCAGGAAAAATAGTCTCGACAAGTCCGTCTTGACGCCTGCTATGAGTAGCCTTAGTAGACTGGCGTATTTCATTTGCCTGAAATCGGGCCTCATAGCTTGTAAGCCAACTTTGTGAAAATAGTTGCTGGAGTTGGCTAGGAGGGATTGTCCTCGGAAAGAAGGTGTGTGAGATAGCACCTTGAGAGCTGATATCCAACATGAGGCCATCAAGGGAAGAACCTTTGTAAGGAACATCTATCGCGTGATTTTGAATGCGATAAGCAACCTGGTAATGGATGCTTGTTGCTAGAACAATTTGGATATGAGGGGCTCCAAACAATTGGGCTTGAAGGGTAAGGGTGGTGAAGGCATGAAGATCCTTCAAAGACACATTAAAATTTTTATAAAATGTAACCAACACTGTGCCAGAATTTAGGGTGGTTTGAATAGTGCCAATAAGCGCATCAGAGTAACGAATCATACAAGAATCAAGAAGAGCTATTTGAGAAATAGTTTATATGGTTTTTCTACCATAGAAGGTGATAGACATTTTCACTGCACCATAGTAAAGATGAGTATAGATGTCTTTTCACCAATGGGGCGAAATGGAAGCAGGTAAGGCAACAGGGAAGAAATGTTCAGCCTAATCAGTAGGGATTTGGTGTTCATTAAAGTTGGATATTTGGACATATCGTTTAACTGGGCTTTGGGGTGTGTGTCTGCTAAACAATTTTTTAATTTTCCTATGAAAAGAGGTAGAGGGAAGAGTATAAACATTCTGGGGTAAATGGGGACAAGTTCTATAAGTGGAACAGTTCCATTAGAGTCAGGCAAGTATTCTACTTCATATAACCCATCTATCTTGGCTGAGGTACAAAACGCTTCAAGAGAAGAGGTGTTGAGAACCGAAGAAGTTTCAATTTCACCAAATCTTACCGAGCAACAGTTTGTGTCTGAGAGTGAAAGATGCTTTCAAATGCCTTCCTTGGCTAACAGGGCTGGATCACATTGACTAAATAGTTTGCTGGTAGGATGGAAACGATTGGAAACAAGAAACAAGGATACTAGTTTTCAGGCAAGACTTACTTAGGAGGCCAAGTATCGTCATGCTTACTAGTTTGAGTAACCTGGGGATAAGGGGCTGCAAGGAGAAGAGCTAGGTGATGAGTTATAAAATGAAGTAGAAGAAGCCGGAGAAACAGTAAGAACCTGTTGACACCGGATATCCTAGAGATAAACGAGCTCAATGCTGGAGATGTTGTAGAAAGTTTGTGTACAGTTAACAAATGTCTAGAAACACAAATTGCAGGACAATGATTGTCATAAATAATTAAACGTATATATACACCATGTTATTTGTGTATCATATATATATATATATATAATGTTATTTGTATATCATGCATAAATAATTACACCTATATATACGCCATATATATACACCATGTTATTTGTATGTGCATATATATATGTATATATATAAGTAGTAGGATAATGTTAAAATAACAATCGAATAATGAAAGTATAAAATTGTTGTTTCTCTATTTCTACTTGTTGTTCCTCTGTTTCTACTGTATCCATTATATAAATAATTTATGTATAATATATATATATATATATATATATATATATATATGTATAAACAATTATATCAATAATTGTATCAATAATTATATCAATAATTGTATGTATAACAATTATATATATAGATATATAAATATTTGTATGTCACATTATTTACATATATAAGCAATTATTTAAGTAATTGCATGTACTAAATAATTATATGTAAAAGTACTAAATTATTAATTTTAAATGATGAAACAAAATTTTTAATAAATAAATGGAATAAAGTCAAAAAATCAAATTTAAGTCTAAATTCGCTTTAATGTAAAAAGTTTCTATTATATATAGCATACATAAATATATGAAATATATTGAAAGAATGTTTTTATATTATTTTACTTATTTTCAATTGTTATTTGAGATTTTAACAAAACAAGATCATTTTCCATTATTATGGTTAATAATGAGTTGCATTATACCTCTACCATTACTGGCATTATTCCATATTTAGTCATATGTTATGTATACGTTATACCGCATTTTCATATCAACAATTGAACACTTTTTATACTAACATTATCAAATATTATTCTTGCACTATACCATTACTCGCATTATTTTATGATTATTCATATGTTATACATACTTTATACCAAAATTTATTCACATGTTATCCCTGCATTATTCACATGTTATCCCCGTAATTGTTAACCAAAATAACCAAACAATTTTATACCCATATTATTCAGTTATTATTCTTCTATTATACCATTATTAAAGTATTTATCCATTGCTTGGTATGTTATACCTCTACCATTACTAGCATTATTCAATAATTATTCATGTGTTATGCATACGTTATACGACATTTTCATATCAACAATCAAACAATTTTTATACTCGCATTATTCAGATATTATTCTTGCATTATACCATTACTCGCATTATTTCATGATTATTCATATGTTATATATACTTTATACTAAACTTTATTCACATGTTATCCTTGCATTATTCACATGTTATCACCGCAATTTTTAACCAAAACAATCGAACAATTTTATACCTGTATTATTCAGTTATTATTCTTGCATTATACCATTCTTAAAGTATTTATCCATTGCTTAGTATGTTATACCTCTACCATTACTTGCATTATTCCATAATTATTCATATGTTATGCATACATTATACCGCATTTTATTCACATGTTATCCCTACATTATTCACATATTAACCCCGCATTTTTGTATCAATAACCGAACAATCGTTATACTCGCATTATTCGTACATTATTCTCACATTATACTACAAAAAAATATAAAAAGAAAAAAAAACCAACTCCCGCCCTAAGAAAAAATCACATGGGAATACTCATCTTCTTCGGAGTCATTGTTGTTTGATCATCTTCTTTGTGCGTTTAAGTTTTTTGATTTTCACTGCTCATCTTTCTTTTGTTAATCTTCTTGTTGTTCTTTTTTGGGTATTTGGGAACAAAATATCTGCTTCTACATTTGGGAACAAAATCTCTACTTGTAACGGTTGGTCTTCTTCTTTGTGCATTTCAGTTCATCGATCTTCTTTTTGTCTTTCTTCTGTTAATCTTCATTTGTTGTTGTTGTCCTTCTTTGGGTAGTTGTGAACAAAATATCTGCTTCTGCATTTGGGAACGAAAGCTCTGCTTGTAACGGTTGGTCTTCTTCTTTGTTCATTTCAGTTCATCGATCTTCTTTGTTTGTCTTTCTTCTGTTAATCTTCATTTTTTGTTGTTCTTCTTTAGTTGGGAAGGAAATATCTACTTCTGCATTTGGGAACGAAAGCTCTACTTGTAACGGTTGATCTTCTTTGTGGGTTTGATAATTGTTATTGTTCTTCTGTTATTATTATCATTTTTTCTTTTTTGGTTATTCTTGTTGTCGTTCTTGAATTTTGATTGTCATTCTCTTAATGCAATCTCAACATGCACATACTTGTCGAGGAAAGAGTTGAAGCAGTGACTACCATGCTCTTAATGCAATCTCAACAGGTGACAACTAGGCTAAAATTTTCTTTGCAGTTTAATTTATTACTTAAATTTATATAGTGAAATATATTTTATGATATGGTTTAACAGCTTCAAAGCCCAAGTGAAAGAGACATAAATATGATACATTCGAATGCTCAAACACCACAAGTAAGCTATATTTTGAACCCAACTTTGATTATAAACTTTTATTCTTATAATGTTTATATTATCTTTAATTTGTTTATGTATTATGTAGTCACAACAGGGTAGCAAACCCACCCAAAAAAATTGCTTCTTGAGAACGCTAGATGCGATTTATTGAATTGGCATCCCGAAAATGAAAGAGACGAAGAAGTTGTAGCAGTAGGAAAGATTTCTTCTACATATCCTAAGGCTAAAGTTCATGGCCTCCCACTAGGCTTTGATTGTTGGAGAGTTTGGGTTGTAAAGGTAGTGAATGAAGATGCTGATTTATATAGACCAACGTCAGAAATTTATTACTTTAGTGATGATGTTGGAAGTACAAGTGCTTAGCCAAAGAAGTACATAAGACTATTGTAAATAATAATTACACTTTTTGATGGATTGTATATATGTATGTTTGATGGATTATATATATATATATATATATATATTTGATGGATTGTATATACTAAATGAGGCATTTAAAATAATAGGACAAATATTTAATAATATTTATTTTATATTATGAATTTACAGATACAGGTAAATATATGCAATATATATTGTAATAAAATATTTTTACAATTAAAAAAATTGACACATATGACAACGTTCAGTTTTCGTTGTAAGATACATGATATAACAACGTGCAGACGATTGTTGTTGAAATACTACAGCTTTCGCCACGGGCATGTGCATGTTGTTAAGCAGTGAACATACAAAAACAACCACCTGACCATTGTTAAAAGGTTAAAAGGGTAGGGTTTTCCACAACGTTCACCCGTTATTATAACACGTCTACAACAACAAGCATTATTACCATTGTTTGATATGTGTTAAAAGATCAAAGCATTTAACAACGTGCGAATGTTGTTGTAACTCAGCTTTAGAACGATACACAACGTATTACAAAAACAAGCATGTAACCGTTGTTAAAGGTTAGGGTTTCTACAGTGTGCGCCTATTGTTATAACATCTCTACAATAATAGGCATAGTGACCGTGGTCGAATATTTGTTAAAAGATTGAATCATTTAACAATGGGCGAACGTTGTTGTTACCTCACTGTTAGATTGATACACAACGCTTTACAACAACAGGCTCTGTTGTTAAAAATAGTCAACCGTTTAACAACACTCTGATCGACAACATCACCATCAACGTTGTCGTATGGGTATAACAACGAACATTGCACGTTGTTATAAGTGCGATTTCTTGTAGTGAAATGTAAACATATAGCTGTTTGATAAACCTAATATTGTAGTGAATGTGCATGATTTTTATTATTGTATGTTTAATTAAATAAGTGCTAGAACTATGTGACCCATTAAACTTATAGAACTTATCCCATCTCCATTGTCCTTCATTTTTAAACCAATAAAAACAAAACTATACACTAGTCTAAACAACAAAGAAATGAGTAACAAAAGAGAGACATCAAAATTCGACACTTAAGGGTCTAATGATAGGGTTTTTTAGGCTAAAGAAAACAAGTTCCTAACAATTATTTCGAACAGGAGATTACATACAAAATGGGATTTGATTATATAAAGTTTGATTCAGTTTTCTATCCCCTTGGTATTTATTCATTCTTCATTTCTTTGGGATTCTCTGATTAAGAATTCCTCCAAATAATTTAAAACCAAAGTTTTGTCTCATCATCTAATACTTGCAAGTACACTTGCATCATTTTGAATTTGGGTCAAATAAACTTGAAATAAAGTGATCCTTTTATTGATAATATCACATGAATTGTTAATTCACTAAGAAGAATTCTCTTGCATTAACTATGATTCATTATATCATCGCTATGTAAATTTGTACGACTTTAGTTCAATCAATCAATGGCGTCATCTCTAGCTTATAGAAACTTGAAAAATAATACTAAAAGCATTCAAAACATTTAGTAGAATCATCACAACACATTGTAGACCTTTGTTATAGAGTTTCAAAATTTTGCATGCACCTAATTAGCGTAAATCAGTAATCAAATTAAGAACGGCTATAAAGATCCAAAACAATAGTAGAATCATTAAAAAAGAAGAAAGGTTTTGAACCTTGGTTATGAAGTTTCACAATGTCACATGCGCTTAACTGGCCTAAATCACCAATTAAATGAAAAATAGATATAAAAATCCAAACTTTATCAATTCAATGTCAATGAAAAATCGCTTGTCAAATGAAAAATAGCTACAAAAGAACCAAACTTTATCAATTCAACATAAATGAAAGTCTAAGACCCAAAAAAAAAAAAAAAAAAAAAAAAAAACTTAGAGATTCTAATAACATAGGAAAACATATTTAATATTACATTCAAGCTAAAATGCAACAACTGATACGTTGATGATTTATGACTTAATATAAGTGTCCTATTTTATTTTTATTTATTTATGCCCATTAGTAAAACCGAATTTTGAATTTTGAACAACCTATTTTGACAATTTATTTTGTTAATATAATTCTTATTTTAAGTTTTAATCATAACGTACCAGGGATTTAGCTTAAAAAAAATACCTAAAGTGACCTAAAACTCATAGAACATTATTTTCTCTGACAACTAATATATCTTGAGTATTTCTAGCCTTTTTCTAAGCTTTTTATAGTTAAATACTATTTTTAAGTTAAAAAATAGTCATTTTGTGTGAACATATCATTGTGCCATATGTACCATAAGATGATTCAAATACAAGCTACATCTTAGTTTATCACTACAAGGATTTATGCTTTCAATGTGGAGATTTTTACTTAAGATATTTTTCATAAGGAAAATGACCTTTTACTAAGTAATATTTCAGGACGTAACAAATAGTCGTTATCAAAAGTTGACATTTAGTTATAATAGTAAAATTGTAGGTAAAGACATAAGTTTCATTGAATAAAAAAAAGCTAAATACTAAAAAAATGGATGCCTTTGGCAAGAATGGATACTTATAATTAACACAAAATAATATTGATATAAATGTAAATAAAGGTATTAAATCAAAAACAAAATTAAAAACCTGACATAATCAGTTAAAAAACAATTGTATAGTGGGAAGTGCATATGCTTTTAAAATCAAAAATATTTTAAAACTTTAAAATATTGCAATTACTACTACTTACAAAAAGAAATTGCTAGCGAACCCTTCGAAACAAAAAGAAATTACCCGTCCCCAATAATTTTGCATTGATGGAGAAGAAAATTAGTAGGTAGGAAATCTCTTTAAAAAAGCCATTCATAACGATAACAAAACCTTTTCTCAAAATTTTGCATCAATAATAAAGAAGAAAAGAGGTGCGAAACCTCAGAAAAAAATCCAACGTCGCATTGCATTCGTTGTTTTGAAGAAGAAAAGGAGGAGCTCGTACCCCTTGTCAAAGAAGAAGAGTAGTAGAAGTTCTTCTCAGATGCTCATCTATTTTGTCTATCAAATAAGTAGCTTAGAAGAAGACAAGAAAAAGGAGGCTCCTTGCATCTACATTGAAGCTATAAAGGAGAAAAAGATGAGGAAAATGAAAGGTCCTGTAGCAATTTCTTCATTGTAGTTGTACAAACGGGGAAGACAAAGAAAAGTAGCTTTCTAAGCTACTCACATCACCATTTTTTCTAGGTAACTTCTTTGTCCTGTTTCTCTCTTCTCTGTTAAGTCTGTGATTTCAAGCAATCAAATTGTTTAGATCCATTTCCATGAAATGTTTTCAGTGCTAACAACCGTAGCTATTATTGATTTAATGTGTTTACAATAAAATCTCATTAAAACTAGTTTAAGAACTTCAAACCCTCAAACTATTCGTATTTCACAAAGGTACAGTTATCTGCATCTCTTATTATTTATCATGAGAATTCTCCAAGGTAATTCCAAAAGATTGATGAGGCACAAATTTAGATCACATTATACAATTTGAGAACTTTTATTTGTATTTCTTCTCTTTCTATAGTCCTTTATATTCTTTCCCGGGAACTAAAAAAATTTGGGGTTTTGCCCAATTAGTTACTTTGTCTCTTTGGCCCGGATTGCTCAAGTAGGAATATTCATAGTGGCCATCCATGTCTTGTTAATATTTATACTAAACATGATTTCATATATTGCGATTTGGTTCATGTTTTTTTACATTTATGTAGTTTATGTATTTTCATAGTTTATGTATTTGTATAATTCATGCATGTGTGTTAATTTGCATGAATGCGCACTAATTATGATTCATGTATAAAATAGTTCATAAGTTCATGTATGTCGTAAAGGTTTGATGCTTATATGAGCACTGTATAAACCCATGTACGCATATCATTTGAAATCAAGTTCAAGGAACAAAATATTTTATGTTTTCTTATTTTTTCTCTTCTTTCTCTTCAAATACTTTATGTTCTCCCAATAAAGTGGTATCAGAGATTTGAAAAGGTATTTGTCAAGAAAAGAAGATGGCGAATAACTTGGTTTCATTCCAAGTTCTTAAATTTACCAAAGAAAATTCTGGTGATCGGTGTATTAGAATGAAGGTTTTGCTTGTTTCTCAAGGTGTGTTGGGAAATAGTACGCAAAGGTTACAGTGAACTAGAAGATGATGTAGTTTGGACTCAAAATTAGAAGGAAGATTTGTAAATTGCCAAAAGGAAAGATCAAAAGGCTCTTACTCTCATCCATCAAGCGGTTTATGACGAAAAATTTGAGAAGCTATGTGCAACAACCACCTCTAAGCAACATGGGAGATTCTTAATCGTACCATTAAATATATGGATAAAGTGAAGAGGGTTTGTCTTCAAACGCAAAGAGGTGAGTTTGAAGCCTTGCATTTGAAAGAATCTAAATCATTTTCAGATTATAGTGTAAGAGTATTAGTAAGGTATAAATGAGATAAAGAGGTGTGGTGAAACCATAAGTGACATCATGGTGATTGAAAAGATCCTTAGATCTTTAACAGAGAAAATTAATCACATCATTGTAGCCATTGAAGAATCTAAAGACTTGGAAGCTCTAACAGTTGATGAACTTTTGGGCTCCTTGAAAGCCCATGAAGAAAAAATGTTGAAAAAGAAGAAAGAACCAGTGAAGTAGGTTTTGTAGACAAAACTTTAATTGAAAGAAAATGAAAGCAATGGTGAGTAGAACCATAAAGGAAGAAGACGTGGATTAAAAAATGGTCGCAGTCGAGGTCGCGGTCAAGGAAGAGGAAGAGGTGGAGAATAACACCCCGCCTCCCCCAAAATGTTATTCTTTCCCTTTTCTAGGAATGTGGACCACACTAATCGGTCAGGAGGCAAATTAGTGTTATATTATTTCTATTATTCACACTTTCCATTTTTATCCCAATTCTTTGGGATTTCTGACTATCAAATAACTAGAAACTCGTGAACACTTCTAAATAAAGTAACAAGAGATTTAATATCATTAATTGAAAGTAATAGGTAAAAAGCCTTACTAATGACTTAATTTCATTAATTGGAAAGAAATGGTTTGAAATCTTGAATTTACACCATAATTTGAAAAAGATAATATTTAGAAACCATTGAATCCCAAAATTCAAGGTACGTAACCTTTGAGTCTATTACAACGGAATAAATCTTGAATAATAAAATTGGGCCAACATGCCCTTACAATTAAGTAAAACTTTCTAAATAAAATATTCTAAGGGAAATGTTGCCTAACTGGCTATCATACTACCTCTATTTATCAATTTCCTGAAAAGTTAGAAATTGGAAGGGTGAACACAAAGCCTAATGGATCATTCTAAACACTTAACTTATTATTTCAATAAATAAGACATTCAAGATAAATACTTCAAACATTATGTGATTCAATCAATGTTTTTGTTTAAAGTTGTATTCAAGACCAAAAGGGGTTAACCTCGATGTTCCTATCACTTGTCCAAGAAGAAAAAGGGCAATCTTTTATGCCAAATTCTACTGGATTTAGGACCTCACCCATGTGAGCTAGAAACAAACTCAAAGTTCACATCTTGAGAACACCCAAAGTAATCCCAGTGGAATACCGCGCCGGTACATGGTTATAATCTTATTTAATCTTTCATTAAATATAACAAAACTGCAATAATAGACTAACATGATTAAATTCAGCTGAGCATAACAAACATCATAATAGCACATAGCATATATGCAAACCTAAACATGCGAGGTCTAAGTATGGCATGCATAATCAAAGATGATAAGACATTATATTCAAGCATGAACATCTTATTAAAATCAAAATAATAAGATAAAACCCAAAAATCACTTCCACCTTGGTATTTTTATTCTTCCAAAGCCTTAGTTGAATTCCTTTTAGAACTTCCTAACTACTACCACAAAATATTAGCAGCACTTTGTTACTTCAACTCCAACTGCTACAAAATTTCTATAGCACTCCATTACTTTTACCCCAATTGCTGTTTAGAACAACCCCATAAGAGAGAAAGAATGCCAAGAATGAGGTAGAGAGAAAGAGAGAGCAAGAAGGACATATTAGCTCTTGTTGGGAGAAGAGCATGAGAGGATAGGGGCCCTTTGTATAGAGTATCAAAGGTCAAGATTTAGCAAGTTTTTGTGCTCGACTAAGAGGAAACTTTCCAATTCCAGTTGTGTACACACAGATCATCACACGGACTAGGGTTTTGTGCACAAGGATTAGGTTGCACTTTCTAATTTCTTTCTTTGCGTAATACTTCACTCACAAAACGTTGGACAACACAAAACATTAGAGGAACTTGGTCCCCTTAGAAGCCAAATCGAAGGATTGTGGTTTCCCAATTGGGGACTGTGGTGTTGCAATTTGGCTATTGCAGGACTATGGTCCCCAATTTGGAGAGCACAATCTTGCATTGTAAGACCGTGCCCTTTTTTGTTTGTTTTCTTTGTATTTTCTAATTCTTTTCCCTTACTAAAATATTCTATATTTTACACCAAATTTTCATAGGATTCCATATTCCTATATTTCAGTTTTTCTATATTAGAATAACGAGAAGCTTGCTAAATTATTTGCACATCTGTGTACACAATTTGCTATTAAATGTCACCATATATTTCTAAATTATAATTACATACACACATACATGTGTATATTTTGAACTCTCATTTGTACAAATTTTTGGGATATTATTTGATAACTGAAAAATTTTCTCTAGAACTATTTTCATCAAATAATTTCTTTTGACTTCTTCAAATACTTAAATTTTTTCAAAAATTTTGTGTGTTCCAACCTACCCCTCTTAAAAGAATTCCGTCTTCAAAATTTGTACTTATTTGTTCGATGGATTTGGATTCCTTTTCTGGTCAATC
This sequence comes from Tinospora cordifolia, assembly GCA_030144865.1. Classification (NCBI taxonomy): domain Eukaryota; kingdom Viridiplantae; phylum Streptophyta; class Magnoliopsida; order Ranunculales; family Menispermaceae; genus Tinospora; species Tinospora cordifolia. The sequence goes on from JAJIYU010005121.1 coordinate 20,824, forward strand.
TGATTATGAGTTTGGTTAATCTTCGAAAAGTCTTGGAGGAATCTCATGTAGTGTCTAATTTAGCCTTAAGAAACCATCTTGGTTTACATCTACCTTTTTAGGGCCTACCTGGATGTTAGAACTTGTTCACTCGGCATTGTTTAGTCACATCCTTCTAGTGGACTATGGGGGATTTTTCGCATAACTCGCACTTACAGAACTTAGCCAAGAATTTACTTTTGTTGAGTATTCCAAGTGTTCAGTTTTGGACTTAGAGTAAGTTAGGGTGTCATCCACAAGAGTATTACAAATTGGTCATGATATTGTCTAAATTTTCTGTTCCTTAGATCTATGAATGCTATTGGTTAAACCAACCAACAACACTATTCATTCTAAGTTCAAAGGGTTGTTTTGGGTATGTTTGATGCTAGGGTAAGTGATTCACTTATTTTGTTGAATTCTCTTTCTCAGAGCTTGTTCAGTAGAGTCTCTAACTTAATCAGTTCTATTGGTGCTCTTTGGTAGTAGAATGGCTAAGGGATTAGTTCCAATGTGAATTTTTATCTTGGATTATATTTCTCTATTTGGCGGTAGCTTTGATAAATCACATCTTTGGTACTGAAAATTTATTTCTTTCAATTTCTCAAGTTCAATAATCTAATAATTCTGCCAAAATTTTGGTATTACATTTAACTTACCCTTCAAAAATAAATTTCAACCTAATCAATTATCTAACGTACTATGAATGTCACTATTGAGGAAGTTGGTCTTCGGGGATATCAGCAAAAACAAACACTCTGGCATAGTTTTGACCATGGCCTTGGTTTAGCCCTTAGTTAGCATTTAGTTGTTGTTGTTTGCCTTAAGGACGACCATTCTATCCTTCTCCCTGATTGTTTTGTCGAGGAGCCTAAGCTAGTGTTGTAGGGCAATTCCTTGCTATGTGGCCCCTTTGCCTACAAAAGTAATACAACACTAGTCTCTTTGCCTGTTCTTTTAGTTCTCCCTTAGACTGTACTTGTTGCAGAGTTTGAGGTGCCTTCCCACCATTCTTGTTCTACTTTTTTCTGGGTTCCTTCGTAGTCCTTGTGATTCCCTGGCCTCTTATTTCTATTTCTCAACTTATGTTCTATGTTAAGTTCTTGCTCTAGTGTTAATGCCCTCTCTATTGTAAACATCGAACATGGACATATAACTCATGTTATTCTAGCATTCATGCATTCATGCCATTCACAGGTCAAATAAACACCATCCTAGCATGCTTTTAGGCATTTAAGAAAATGTAAACACACATGTTCAGTATTGAAATTCAAATAATACTAGAGAGCAAGATAATCACTTCCACCTTTATTCTCTCGTTCCCTTAGGCCTTTGCTTCACACTGCATTAGCCTTGTCTTTCAATCTCTGAGATTTAAAATCGACATTACATGAGTTTGAAAGCATTCCTAAGGTTTGTTAAATCATAATTTAATGATTCCCTAACATTGATATCTTAAGGTGTACATAGTGGTCTTAACGGATAACATCATTTACCATTTTCCTTTAATTGTTACGGTAGTGAGTGGCATTACTGCGGTAATCCATGTGTACACAAAAAAATACAAAAAATAGGGTCTACGCCATGTTATCGTGTGCACTACCATGATCTATCGTTCCCTCTAGTGTTTCGTACTCCAACACTCTCATTATGTTCAAAACACACACGTACATGAATGGGAAAACATTATACCTCGAAACTCTTTGTTCTTCCCCCTTGTTCTCCTTCCACACAAGGTTTTGAACCCTCTTGTAACACTCCGTAATTTAATTAGACACGTAAAGTAATTTAAATGATAGTAAATATGTATAAATACACGTATTGTACGGATTACGCGTGTACGTACGTGTTAATGATGCAATTGTATTACAAATATACATTACGTATATAAATTAATTAAATTAAATAATGTGTACAAATTAATTAAATTAAATAATGCGTTCAATATACATATGTGATTTGGATGATTAAAATAGTTATTAGGGAAAACAGTTAAATAAATAATAATAATAATGATAATGGTATTATTGTTAGTACTATTAATATAGAATTGTGATACGGTTGGGCATATTTTGATATTAAACTAATACTAAGAGGTGGT
>JAJIYU010005122.1:0-22957 GCA_030144865.1 Tinospora cordifolia
ACAGATGTGATAAATGATGAAAAGAAAAAGTAATATCCCCAGTTCTCAGATAGAAAGCAGGATTGACTGCACTCGGAAGAAATGACGTCTCAAGCTACGAGACAACCACGTTGCCTATGACGTATGTGAGAAAGATTAGGAGCTGGGTTGTTACAGATACATCCCACCAATTCATCTTGAGAGCTTAATTCATCCATTACCTCATCTATACAAGAATTTAGGACCTCTACCCTATTGCATTCATGCAAATCATTAGGGTAGTTCATTGCCTTGTAGAGATTGAAAACAACTTTCTCTTTATTAACTCTTAAAGCTAATTCTCCCTTGTGGACATCTATGAGTGCATGTCCTGTAGCCAAGAATGGTCTTCCAAGGATGAGTGGTATTTCACAATCCTCTTCCATGTCTAGAACCACAAAATCCACTGGAAATATGAATTTATCCACCTCGACCAACACATCATCAATCACCCCTTTTGGATATGATAGGGATTTATCTGCTAATTGAAGAGTGATTGTGGTTGGCTTGATTTTCGACATTCCCAACCTCTTGCATACTGCCAAAGGCATTAGATTAATACTTGCCCCAAGATCACACAATGCCTTCTCAAAGATTTCATACCCAATGTTGCATGGTATAGTTAAACTGCCCGAATCTTTCAACTTTTGAGGAAGTTTCTTCTGTAGGATGGCGCTGCACTCTTCAGTAAGCTTGATTGTTTCAAAATCCTCTAGCTTCCTCTTCTTGACATGATGTCCTTCATAAACTTTGCATAATCAGGCATTTGTTGCAAAACTTCTACAAATGGAATGTTTATATGAATCTTCTTAAACATTTCCAGAAACTTGGAAAATTATTCATCCATCCTCTTTTTTTGGAACCTTTGAGGGAATGGTAAAGGTGGAGTTTCAAACCCTTTACCCTCTTGAGTGGCACTTTCCTTGCCTTTCCCTTTTGATGTTGGCCCACTGATTTCTTTTGAACATTCATCTCATAGCTAACAACTTTTTCAGCTTGAATAGGCGGTATACTTGGATTTGGTGGGCTTGCTACTTCTTTGCCACTCCTAGTAGTCACTGCCTTGCAGCTTTCTTTTGGATTCACCTAAGTGTCAATTAGAAAGGAACTGCACCGCTTTTGAGACTATTTGTGCCAACTGTCCCACTTGCATTTCCAAACTCTTGACAGTGGCATTCATATTTCCAATTTGGATTTCAATTTCAAAAACTCTAGTGTCATTTTTGTCCACCCTTCTAGTTAGCTCCTTGAAGAATCTTGTGTGTATATTCATCATTTCATCAAGCTTATCTTCCAAGGATAGCTTTTTATCCTGCAAGGGTTGTTGAAGTACAAATCCTAATGGCAATTGAGCATTTCTACTATTTGCATATGCGAAATTCTCATGGTTTCTCACTCCTGGATGATAGTACTTTGGGATATTATATCCCCCAGTTGGTCGTTGGTAACCACTGAATCTATTCATGGCATTCATTTGCTAAATGGAAGCTTCTCCATGATAGGACGCCTTGTTAGCTTTTGCAATGGACTGCACTTGTTGAGTTTGCTAAAACTGTCCACCACTACTCTTTTCTTCCACCAAGTTCAATTGATGGGTCATAGCAGCAATTTGGGCATGCAAAACACTAATCTCATCCACTTCATGAATTCCCACTCTTTTTGCTGTTCCTCTTTCAATACCATGCCCATATGCATTAGCTGCCATGTCTTCAATCACTTGAGTGGCATCTGCGGTTGACTTTCCCATCAATGAGCCTCCAGCTGCTGAATCTACCAAAGCCCTAGTGGGTGGTGTAAGTCTACTATAGAACATCTGGATTTGGAGCCAAGGAAGATATCCATGTTGTGGGCAATGCCTCAATAAGTCTTTGAACCTTTCCCAAGCTTCGTACAGTGATTCAAAATTAGATTGCTTGAAAGAGCTAATTTCACCCTGCAACTGATGTACTTTGGCCGGTGTGAAATACTTTTGCAGAAATTTTTGGCCCATCTCTTACCAAGTTGTAATACTTCTGGGAAGGAAGGTTTGCAGCCAACTTCTCGCTTTATCACTTAAAGAGAAAGGAAAAAGTTTCAGCCTAAGCTGATCTTCAGTTACTTCATTTATTTTTAAGCATGTCATAGATTTCCATGAAGGAATTTAAGTGTGCCATTGGATCCTCAACAGCTGAGCCTCCAAACTGTTGCTGTTGCACCATTGTGATCAAGGACGGCTTTAGCTCAAAATTATTTGCATTTATCAATGTTCTTGCTATGCCTGAGTAGTTATTGTTCAACACCAGTTTAAAGAAGTCCCTCAAAGGTGCTTCTCTATGCTGTGCCTCCCTATTGTTTCCAACTCCAGAACTTCCACTATTAGCCATAGTTGGTACTAGTTCTTGAGCCTCCAATCGAATCTGATTGATTATTTTCAGAAAATCTGGATCGTGGGGATCATAAGGATGTTTACTTATGCACGCCTAAAACATAGAAAACACAAAAAAAATCAAGTGTATTCAAAAAACTTCAATAATTCTAAGAAAGATCAAGTAAAAGGCAACAATAAAATAAAATTTTGTCTTGACTAAGACTAAACCAAGTTTAATTTGTTTTAAGATACTAAACAATATATTTTCCTCGGCAACGGCGCCAAAAACTTGTTGCAAAGCCTGCAAGTGTACAGGTTCGCTTGAGTATTAATCCATGAGATCGGATATTGTCTTCAGGAAAAATGGTTTGATTAGTGATCTTAAATCCCAATTTACTATTGATTTGTGTTTTATCAAGGCTCTAATTAATGTGATTAGATTAAACTCTTAACTAAAATCTCTTCTAATTGAAGTAATAACTCTGTTCTTAGAATTTTATGTGTAATGGGTGTCTAGGATAATGAATGCCACTGCATGACTTGTGATTCTTAGTTTTGGTTATGAATTGTCTGCACTTATGAGTTTTCACATCTGTAATTGAAACCCTCTCCTGAGGTGCTTCAATATTAACTAGATTTGTTTTATAAAGTCCTCTTCCGAGGTGCTTACTCAACAACCTAAGCTGTGTATGCAAAAATCTTTCTGCAACTCCTTATATCAATTAATAACCTCCCGATCAATCAACTAATCTAAGTCCACACTGCGATAATCCACACTTTAGACCTCTCTCCTGAGTTAATCTAAGGTATTGAGTTTATCATGTCTATGGCCAGTAAACATGAAGCATTAAGCCAGCACAATATAAAATAATGTCTCTAATTTAATAATTACAACTAGATATCACAAATTATGCATTACAACTATAAAATAATGTCTTTGGCATCTTTTTCGACTTCTAATAAATTCCTTGTCCTAATTTTCCACCTTCTAATTTTCTTTTATAAAAAATAAGAGTGTTCTTGAACTTCGACTACTCATATAAGCTGGTTGGACAACCTCCAGATAGGGCGGCGAGACCGAAGTCTGCTTAGCAACTGCGCTTTCTGGGGCGGGATAACCCACCTCCCTTTCAAATTTTAACTTTGCTCAGGACAAGGCTTACCCACTATCAGCTCAACTTGTAGTCTTTGTATCCAAACAAAACATTTCAAAACATATATTTTCTTTTTGAAAACACTTTCTAAAACATTCATCAATTTCAAAAATAGAAGGTAGGGCATTCTAAATTCAATTCAATTCAAGGTGAAACCCTAAGCTTGAGTTTTTCATTTTAGTCAGATGTTTCTTATAACTGAGCTCTTATACCACACTTGGTATTAGAGGAAACTTTCTATTCTTGGCCCAACAACTAATGCCTAAGCTCTGATACCACACTTGGTATCAGAGGAAACTTCCTGTTCTTGGCCCAACAACTAATGCCTAGGCTCTAATACCACCTTGTAATACCCCAACCCCCTATCTTTAAGCAGTGTACCTGGCCATTGTTCTCTTGACAGTGGACTTAACAAAATGGCGGTCGGGATAGTGTTACTTTACAAGTAACACACACTTGTTCTTTTCTTTTTCAATATCTCGTGCCTTTGTATATAATTCAAGAATATGAAATTTTCAATAAAATTAAGGCAAATTAAAAGAGATAAAACAATTCAAAATAAAACAATTCAAACTATTTTATTCATAATAGAAATTGAAAGTACTAAACTCTTCAAAAAAATTAATAGTTACAGTGGAAGACTTCAAAATACTTTTTAGTAGAAAAATATAAAAACTTCGGGCAACATGCCCAAAAAATTCTAAAAAATTATAATACTGTAGAAACTTTTTAAGGACTATCTATATTTAACTACTCCATGGGTTCATGTTCCTGAAAAATAAGAAAGGAAGGAGTGAGCACATAACCTAGTGGATCCTTTTCGAACAACCATCTTTCATATTCAAACTCATAACACAATCATAATTCAAACACTTGCAATCGTTAGGCATTTCAAACAATAATTTGTTCAAGTTGAGTCTCAGACCAAAAGGGCCTTTAATCCCTTGATGCTCTTAACTAAGGAAGTAAGGCCCACTCGGCATCAACCTGTTAGTGGCACGTGTCGGCATCAACCCATTACACATGGTGACCCACCAGTGGTACACGTCCCTCAAGTACGTAGGTTTGAAAACTATATCACCTTACTTATATGAAAAGAACATCCATAGTGTGGCGTTGACCACTATGATGGTACGTGGTTATTATCTCTATTGTCTTAGATTAATTCTCATATCATGATCTCATGAAATAAACTTCAAAATATGAAATCAAACTAAAATTCAGAATATACACAGTCAATTCATGAAACACTCATAAAACATACATCATACTTTAATTTAAAAGCCTAAGCATGATATTAACATGGTATGGATGATATGATTGCTCAAACATGAATCAAAATTGAAATGCTGAAATAAACATTTAAAATTCTAGAACTAAAATTGAAAATCTTTGAATTCAGTGAAAAACACACAAATAATGAGCATGCCATGAATTTAAATAAGAACAGAAGGGTGTTCTAGAAATGACTTCCACCTTGTGACGCTTCCTTCTAAAATTTCGTCAGCAATTCCCCCCACGTACTAGTGCCAATGAAGATCGCCCAACTTAATTCTCCAATTCGATAGAAGAACTTCTCACACACACAAGAAGGGAAGATGGGAAGAGGTGCCAAGAAGAAGGCTTAGAAAATAAGAGGCAATTTCATTTCTTATCTTTGGAATGAAGACATTAAGAGCCTAAGAGGGTTTATATAGGTTTTAAAAGGGAGAAAAATAGAAAGTTTTGAGTTTTTCTTTGAATAAAACACCCTAATTCTCCTTAGTTTCATACTTTTTAATTTTTAGAGTAAAATGAGTATTTTTCAGATTTTTTTGAATTTTAGAAATAATTTTCGGATTTAGAAACCTTGTTTCGGATTTTTTTTTGAATTTTTCGTATTTTTCATAATTTTAGTTTTTAATTTCGGATCCTTTAATCTCGGCCGTCGGATTAATCTCGGATCGATCAACGAAAATTGGAGCCTTTGATTCTTGGCTGTTGGATTTCCTCGAATGCATCAACAGTTCGCGATCAATCCAAAAACGTCTTCGATCAGACCGTTGGATCTTCCTCGAGCGCAGCGCGGTTCGCGATTAATTAACACTGCTTTGATCTGGATCGTCAGGTGATCCTCTATCACGGTGTGCAGATCTCAGTTCGCGATCAACGAAATCGATTCTGGCTGCAAGATCATCCTTGAGTGCAGTGTTCGGTTTTGTGATTTTGTTTTTGCGCCTGCATTGTGAGCCGTTGGATTGATAGATTCGATTGTGGCCGTTTGATCTTGACGATTTAGTGAGTTCATGCATTGGTGCGAACTTTAATCTCATTCGTTGGATTTGGCATATTGATTGTGGACCGTTGGATGTGTATTAAGTTTTTTTTTTCAACCAAATTTCTTGCTTTCTTTTCGGATTTTTGCCAAATCTTGATCCCAATTGATTTTTTAATCTTGTTTTCATAAAAAATTGCACATATCCTTGTATTTTTGGCTATGATATCCTAGAATATACATTACATTCATATATTTTCTTCCAAAAATCTACTAAATTGATTTTTATTCCTCATTTGGCTAAACTATGACTTGCCAAAATTTTTATTCGTCAATTCTGTATAATTTTCTAAATAAAAATTCAAATTTCATATGAATTTTTTTCTTCGAAATGTTACATTGTTATAGGCAAACTCCGCCAGGTGTAAGTACTTGCTCTAGTTCCCCTTGAAGTCTAAAACACAAGACCTCAACATATCCTCTAAAATTTAGATAGCTCTCTCAGACTGACCATTCGTCTGAGGGTGAAATGCTATACTCATGGTGAGCTTAGTACCCATCTCTTTCTGTAGACTGTGCTAGAACTGTGAAGTAAAGCGAGAGTCTCTTTCAAACACAATAGTCTTGGGTACACCATGCAACCTTACTATTTCCTTCACATATAGTTCTCCCAGCTTACTGACTTGGTCTGTGGATCTGATTGGCAGGAAATGAGCCACTTTGGTGAGACGATCCACAATCACCCAAACAGTGTCTTCTCCTTTTTGGTTTCTGGGTAAACCACTGACAAAGTCCATGGCAATATTATCCCGACTTCCATTCCGGGATAGGGAGTAGTTGTAATATTCAAGAGGGTTTCCGGTGTTTTGCTTTCACTTGTTGACATGTTAAGCACTTAGAGACATAGTTAGCTATGTCCTTCTTCGTTTCCCTCCACCAGTTGGTTTTCTTGAGGTTTTGGTACATCTTATCCCCTCCTAGGTGCATGGTATACTTGGTCTGATGAGCTTCGTCAAGTATAATCTGCTTACTTTGTCCATTTTGAGGTACACATACCCTTTCCCTGAACCTTAGGATATTCTCAGCATCTAACCTAAAGTCAGTATGCTTGCCTTGTGTAACTCCTTCTATCAAACTGGTAAGCCATTTGTCTTGCCTTTGTTCATCCCTGATTTGGTGTAGAAGATATAGTTGGCAAAACATAGTGTAGAGGTAGGCTTGCTATTCATTTAGAGTCACACCCAGCTTAAAATCATGAATCAATTGGTACATCTGGCCTTTCTCTTCCTTTTGTTTGTTGAACTTCCTACTCAAGGCATCAGCCACTACATTGGCCTTCCCCGAATGGTAGTGTAGTTGAAAATCATAGTCTTTCAAGAACTCATCCATCTCTGTTGCCTAAGGTTCAACTCTTTCCGGGTGTAGATGTAATTCAAGCTCTTGTGATCTAAAAACATATCAAATTTCTCACCATAAAGGTAATGTCTCCAAATTTTTAGGGGAAACACAATGGCTGCTGATTCTAGGTCATGAGTAGGGTAGTTCTTCTCATGGACCTTTAGTTGTCGCGAAGCATAAATGACTACTTGTCTTTCCTGCATCAACACTACTCTAAGTCCATTTAGCGAAGCATTAGTAAAGAGGGTATAAGTAACACCATGGGTTGGAGTGACTAGGATAGCGACCGTAGTCAATCTCTTCTTCAGTTCATGGAATGATTGTTCACACTTCTCATTCCAATCGAACTTGATTCCCTTCCTAGTCAGCTTGGTCATAGGTTCTGCTAGTTTGGAGAAATCTTGGATGAACTTTCTGTAGTATCCAGCTAGACCTAAGAAGCTCCTGATCTCTGTAACTATCTTAGGTTGCTTCCAATTCATAACCGCTTCTACCTTCTTTGGATCTATAGAGATACCTTCTACTAACACTATATGGCCAAAGAACTTGACCGTTTTCACCCAGAACTCACACTTGTTGAACTTGGCATATAATTGAAGCCTTCCGAGTATCTCCGACACTATGTGTATTGGTTCTAAGTGTTCAGTCTCTGACTTGGAGTAGATTAGGATGTCATCTACGAATACTACCACAAACTGGTCAAGATACTGTCTAAACACTCGATTCATCAAGTCCATGAATGTTGTTGGGGCATTGGTCAACCCAAATGGCATCACGGTGAACTCAAAGTGTCCATATCTTGTCCTGAAGGAAGTCTTGTATATGTCAGACTCCCTGATTCTCAGTTGATGATAACACGACCTAAGATCAATCTTTGAGAAATGAGTGGCTCCTCTCAATTGATCAAATAGGTCATCAATCCTCAGTAGAGGGTACTTATTCTTCACCGTAGCTTGGTTTAATTTTCGACAATCGACACAAAGTTTCATAGAACCATCCTTCTTCTTCATGAACAACACTGGAGCTCCCCAAGGTGATTCACTCAGCCTGATGAACCCTTTCTCCCGAAGCTCATCGAGTTGTGACTTGAACTCAATCAGTCCTACCAGTGCCATTCTATAAGGAAGTATGGCTATAGGGTTGGTTCCAGGGTGAAGTTTAATCTTGAACTCTATCTCTCTAGCAAGCGGTAGCTTGGGTAAGTCATCTGGGAACACATCCTCATACTAACTAACAACTGCTAGGTCTTGTATCCTCTTCAGTTCCATAGGTTCTTCTTCAGAGAGTTCCTCAAACTCATCCTTCTGCCTTAGGCAGTTCAACATGGCTATGGTTGGACCCTTTGGTAGTTTTCACATATCTCCATTGATTTTATAGGTTTCCCCAGAAGGTAGGGTTATGGTCACTCGTCTCTTAGGACAATCTGTCTAGGCTTGGTACTGGTCTAACTAATCCATCCCTAAGATCACATCATATCCATAAAAAGGTAAGGTACATAGGTCAACTGTTAAGAGTTTATCCCCAAACCTTAAGTCACAACTACACATTCTTTTTGAAGTCACAGTGGTCCCTATTGGTGTGGACACATTAAAAGTTACAGGTAGTGTTTTCGTCACAAGTTATAACCTATCAGCTAGTTCTTCAGAAATAAAGAATTTAGAGGCACCTGAGTCAAACAATTGTTTCACAGCAACATTGAATAATAGGAACGGACCTTCCACTACAGGGACCTAGTCTTCCTGGGCCTCAACCACGAACACTCTAGCCTGGTTCTGACCATGACCTTGGTTTTGCCCTTGATTGGCATTCTGATTTTGTCTGCCTTGAGGATTCCCATTCTGACCTCCTCCCTGGGTATTCTGTTGTTGCTGTTGTTGTTGGGGAGCCTAAGCTGATGCTGTTGGGCAGTTTTTAGCAAGATGCCCCCTCTGCTGCATAAGAAGCACAATCCCAGCCTCTTAGCTTGCTCCTTGCCTCTACCTTGTTCTGTCCCTGTTTCTGTGGTGCGTTCCCATCATTCATATTTTTCTTTTAAGCCTTTATTTTCATTCCCAGGCCTCTTATTCTTTCCCCTCAACTTTTGTTCCAAGTTGAGTTCTTACTCCAGAGTTAGGGCCTTTTCTACAATGTCCTCGTAAGTCTTTAGGCCCAAAGTTTTCACTCACTTTCGGATCTCCATCTTGAGACCCTGTGCGAACCAGTTGGCCCTCCTTTTCTCTTCCTTGATTAGATTTGGCGAGAATTTGGTCAGTTCTATGAACTTCCTTTCATATTCAGCTACAGTCATGTCCCTTTGATTCGGTCGAACAAAGTCATCCTGTAGCTTGCTCAGGGTTGCTTCTAGAAAGAACTTCTCATAAAAGATCTCTGTGAAGTTTTCCCAGCTCATGGCATCAACACCCGTCTTGACCCATTTACCTTCAGCACATTGAGAATTTCCTCCATCTCTTGGTACCAGTGGTCTGTCGAGATCCAGTTTATGGTACCATCAAATAAAGGAGGATGGAGCTTTTGTAGCTCAATCAACATTTTCCTTTGTTTCTCATCCTCCAATCCCTCCCGAGCCCTCTAATATTTAGGATTTTGGACCATAGGTGCTGGTTGTCAGACCTGGTTAGGTTCAGGTAATTGAGGCTGTGGTGCCACCTGTGAAATTATCTGTGGAAGTGCCCTCAATTGTTGATCCAACACCCTCTGCGACATCTCATTCATCATGGCCTCCATTCCAGCAGGCAGTTCCTATTTTTGTTGTTCAGTGTCATCAAAGGTCGTGGATCGAGTAGCGTACCCTCTTATTCCAGCCATTGTCTATAAATTTAACACCTTGTCAGTATTTGCCTCGTTAGATGTTCGTACTATCATGACTCTAGATTCATGTCTCTATGTTCTCGATTTGTTTAGTGGCCTAAAGGTTTTTCTTCTAAGTCCTTTTCATGCATGGGTACAGGATTTGGTCTCGAAGCAAATAAGCAATAAAACATGTTTTTTTACACAATCATACAATCAAGCTAGCACAATAGGGTTCCAAGCTTCCACCTAAGCTTTCAGGTTCAAGTGTCTGATACCACTCTACCCTTTTCACTTAGGCCTTCACCCAAAAAAGAGTCCCACCCAAACAATTTCACAAATTGCTCGATAACTAAGGTTCCTGAGCCCACTATACTCCATCGTCCCCTACCAGCGAGCATAGAGAAATCCGTTTTGCCAGAGTTACTGATCATTCGCCACACATGGTCCATCATTCTCCAAGTCTAGGTTTCCTCCATACCCTCGAATTCCTATGCATCCCATACTACATAGAAACCGAAAGAAACAGAAGCTTCCACGTCTCGCATCCTGATCAAACAATTTTTTGTTTTCACACAAGTTTTCGTTTCTAGCCTATGCCCTAGAGATTTATGCTTTTGATCCACTGTGTCACCCCTGGCTACACCACGTTTCTACCTAGGGTCTTTTTCTGGACCTAGGGTTCAATCTGGTTGACTCACAACCTCTGTCTAGTCAAGATACCGTATTTTACATCTTTTTCAACTTCTATTCACTTTTTTGCCCTAATTTTCTACCTTCTAATTTTTCTTTTATAGAAAATAAGAGTGTCCTTCAACTCCGACTACTAATATAAGCTGGTGGGACAACCTTCAGATTGGGTGGTGAGACCGAAGTCTGCTTAGCAACTGCGTTTTCCAGGGCGGGGTAGCCTACCTCCCTTTCAATGTTTAGCTTTACTCAGGACGGTTTACCTACTATTAGCTCAACTTATAGTCTTTGTATCCAAACAAAACATTTAAAAATATATTTTTCCTTTTTGAAAACACTTTCTAAAACATTTTTCAATTTTCAAAAATAGAAGGTAGGGCACTAAAATTTTAATTCAATTCAATGTGAAGCTCTAATTTGAGTTTCTAATTCTTGTCAAACAACTAATGTTTGACTTTCTATTTCTAGCCTAATGAACACATGTTTAGGCTTAACTTTCTATTTTTAGCCCAAGGCACCTAAAGCCTAGGCTCTGATACCACACTTGTAACACCCTAACCCCTACATTCATTTGGACATAACCACCATTCTTTGACAGTGGACTTAACCAACTGGTGGGTCGGGCTGGTGTTACTTTACAAATGACACATACTTGACTTTCTATTTTTCAATACCTCATGCCTTAGAGTAAAATTCAAGAATACAAATTTTCATTCGACAAAATCAAGGCAATTAAAGATAAAGAAAATTCAACTTCTTTATTCATAAAAAAGAAAGTAAATAACTTTTTGATGTAAACTATTACATTGTTGATCAAAATAAATTCATAACCTCTAAAAATTTAATTTCAGTGGAAGACTTATTCAAAATTGGACAACATGCCCTTACATTAAAAGAAAACTCTTAAAAAAAAAGAAACTTGTTAAAATAGAACTGTCCAAATTCTATGGTCTTCATAATTTAATTTCCTAAAAAAAAGAGGAAGGGGCGAGCACAAAGCTCAGTGGATCCTTTTCAAACAACCATTTTTTAAATTCAAACCACTAACACATTCATAATTTAATCACTTGCATGCATTAGGCGTTTCAAGCATCATATTGTTTCAAGTTGTAATTGAGACCAAAAGAGTTTCTCAATCCTTGATGTTCTTAACTAAATGTCTCCTTAGAGTGAAATATGGCATTACATAGCCAATTTCATTGGACTTCTGGACTTTAGGGAGCTTACCCACCAACCAAGCACTTATGTCTTAAAACCTCATGGCTATCCATAAGAATAGAACATCCAAAGCAACCCACATGTTTGCTATGATGATACGTGGTTATTTTCACCATTTTCTTTTGTTAAATCTTGAATCATCAATTAAATTTCAGAATATGAAACTAAGATAAAAAATATTCTGAATATGAACAATCTAAAAACCAAATCATCAAACAATCATAATCATGCATCATTCTTTGAAATAAGGCCTAAGCATGATACTAAATATGACATGGTCACTATGAATGCATAAATTCGAACAAGGCTCACATCTTAAACTGAAATATGTTTTCGAATACTACAACTGCAATTATTTTGATTTCAAAAGCCAAACAAACACTAAACATGCTAGCAATTCAAAAAAAGAAAAAGGGGTGTTAGAAAAATCACTTCCACCTTATGATGCTTTCTCCCCAAATTTGGTGTTAGAGTTCCCCACGTTCAAGTGTCAAGAAAATACCTAAGATGAATCCCCAAACCAAGAACTTCTCACATTCAAGAGGAAAAAGAATGGTGAGAAGGGATGACAAGAAGAGGGCTTAGAGAACAAGAGGAAATCTCAACTCTTGGTTTTTGGGATGAGAGGAATGGTTAGCATGGGGGGTTTATATAGAGTTCAAAATGGTATAGAATGGCAAGTTTGTCGTGTTCTCCTTATGGGAAACTTGCCAATTCTTCAAAATTTCGTGCCTCCCAAGCATAGGAGAATAGCAAGTGTATTTGGATAATTTTTTTAGAATTTAGAAACAAATTTTTGAAATTTTGGAAGTATTTTCATGGATTTTCGGTTAATTTCTCGTTTTATTTTCGGAGCATTAATCTGGACCATTGGATCTTCTTCAATCACGGTGTGTGAATCTCGTTCGCGATCACCGAACACGGCTTTGATCTGGACGCTTGGATCATCCTCGAGCGCAGCACGCACATCTCGTTCGTAATCAACGAAACTTGCCTGGACCGTCGGATAAACCTCGAATGTGGTGTGCAAATCTCATTCGCGATCACTGAACATGGCTTTGATTTGGACACTTGGATCGTCCTCAAGCGCAGCATGCGCATCTTATTTGCGATAAATGAAACTTGCCTAGATCGTCAGATCGAGCAGATCGATCGTGGGCTGTTGGGTCCTAATGATTCGGTGCTCCTGTGCGTTCAGTGCAGCTTTGATCTCGTTCGTTGCATTTGGTGGATCGATCGTGGATCGTTGGATCATGGTGACTTGGTGCATTCGGGCGTTCGGTGCGGGCTTGATCGTGGCCATGGGATCTTAGATCGTGCAGATTTCATGTTTCTGGTTGTTGGATGTAGTTTCTATTACCAAAATTAATTTTTAAGGTCTCTATTATCTGAACTTTGCCAATTATACACCCAATTTCAGTTTTTAATTAGTATAAATATGGTTTATTGCACATATCCTTTTATTTTATTAATTTTTGCTAATATTCTCCCCTTTCTAATTCTCTAATATTGTATTTATTAGATATTTTTTCATTTCTTTAATATTGTTAATAATTAATAATCCATATTTCTCTATATTTTTTATTTCTTCATTTCTATGTATTTATCTCATATTTTTTATATTTTCAAAGAGGTACAAATAATTATATAATTCACTCTACTTAGTTTATATTGGATAATTAATTCCATAATTGTTCCACTACTTACATACAAATAATATTTGATAATTCCACTAACCTTATATTATTAGTTAGATCATCTTGACACTAAGATTTCTCCATGAATTTTATTTCATTAATAACCTTTTGTTGACAAAAATATGAGGTATTACAACCTACCCTCCTTAGAAAAATTTCATCCTCAAAATTTGTACATGTTTAGGTGTTCCTAGTAAATAGATGTAGGTACTTAGTCTTCATTTCACTTTCTAGCTCCCAGGTAGCGCTTCCAGTCTGTGATGCTTCCACAGTAACTTAACTAAGGGAATATCCTTAGTTCTCAGATTCTGTACCTTGTGATCAAGGATTCTAATCGCAGTTTCCTCGTAGGTAGCATTATCCTGAATGTTCACTTCCTCCTAGTGGATGATGTGAGAGGGGTCAGGTTCGTACTTTCTCAACATGGAGACATGGAATACGTTATGGGATGAAGTCATCTGGCTTGGTAGATCCAACTCGTAAGCACATTCTCCAAATCTTGGAGATAACTTCCCTTTGAATCCAAATCTTTTGATACCCTTCTGAGGACTGACCCTCAGAAATACTTTGTCCCCAACTTGGAACTCTAGTGCTCTTCTCCTCTTGTCAGCATAATTCTTCAGACGACTCTGTGTAATAGTCAGTTTCCTTTGTATTAACTTGACTTGGTTGCTCATCTTTTCCACCAAGTTTGGCCCAGTTAATACATGATCTTCAAGCTCAGCCCAACAAGCAGGTGATCTGCAAGGTCTCCCATAGAGGGCCTTGAATGGAGCCATCTTTATGCTTCCTTGGTAACTGTTGATATCGGCAAACTCTGCTAGGTGTAAATACTTGCTCCAGTTCCCCTTGAAGTCTAAAGCACAAGACTTCAACATATCTTCTAAAATTTGGATAACTCGCTCAGACTAACCATGCATCTGAGGGTGAAATGTTGTACTCATGGTGAGCTTAGTACCCATCTCCTTCTGTAGACTCTGCCAGAACTATGAAGTGAAGCAAGAGTCTGTGTTAGACACAATAGTCTTGGGTACACCATACAACCTTACTATTTCCTTCACATATAGTTCTCCCAGCTTACTGCCTTACTATTTCCTTCACAAAGCATTAAGCATGCACAATATAGAATAGTTTTTCTAAATCAATAACTTCAACAAGAGATCACAGTTCATACATTGGGCATCACATCCGAGACAAAGAGAACTAATTAGCTAGACATTAAAGTAATAGAAAATATTAAACAATGAAAAAGAAATTTAATCATACTCAAAACTTGATAAGAATCTTCAATCCCTAATGGAGACACTGGTTGTTTTCTTTCTTAGCAGTCACAAGTGAGATGTTTCGAATTGGGTTTCTCTTGGCTCTAATAACCTCTCCTATTTATAGTCCCGCACTAAAAAAATCCTAAAAAATATGAAAATCTCTACAATTAATCATGTGATCGCAGTCAGTATTGTTCTTCAATAAAGACTGGGATTTCTTCATTTTATCCACCGCAGTTCGTGATTCACGTTCTGGTTACTACGGCCACTGATTTACCGACTACAGTAATCAGTGAGCTTTAACCACTTTGTGTCTTTCTTCAGCTACTGCGATCTTCTATTATTCGACCGTGGTCTCTTGATATTTTCTTCATGATTTCCTCTTCTTTTTGCCTTCATGTAATGCACTTTCCCTTTTTGTTTCAACCTAAACCTGCAATACACTAAATTTCTTTTTCTAGACATTATTTTCTCATAAAAGAGCTTCAAATCTTTAAAACAAAGCTTATAATGAAATGAAACAATGCGAATCCCTAAACTACATGCTCATGCTACTAATTATGCAAATCATCACCTAATTTTTCTTTTATTTCCTATAAAATGCAATAAATCACCTATACTAATGTTAGTTTGTGGTGCAACTAACAGGTCCTCATATGAAGGACCGCGATCTTGGTTCTTCTTGTGTGGTCGAACGCAAGACTGTGGTTTCGTGTCTCTATGCCATTTCCTTCCATTTTCCCTTGTATTTCTAATTTCTTATACTTCTATATGAGGTGAAACTTGTTAATTACAAAAATTTATTAAACGACTTGCTAAGATACATGTGGAAACATCCAACATATCATATACATTTCTAAATTCTTATTTATTGAATCTTCCAAATTGCTTCAGGATATTACGACCTATCCCCTTAAAAGAGATTTCGTCCTCAAAATTTGTGCTAGGTATAATTCTATCATGTACTTCTAATGAAAAGGTCTAGGTACTTGGCTATCATCTCGCTTTTTAGCTCCCAGGTGGCCTCTTCTATTCTGTGATGTTTTCAAAGAACATTGACTAGAGGAATGTCTTTCGTTCTCAAGCTTTGCACTTTGCGGTCGAGGATTCTAACTGCTGCTTCTTTATAAATGGCATCATTTTGGACGTTCACCTCCTCCCAATGGATTATGTGTGAGGGATCAGGTTCATACTTCCTCAACATTGACACATGGAATACATTGTGTACTAAAGACATTCACTTTGGTGGGTCCAACTTGTAGGTGCATTCTCCGATTCTCCTATGTATCTCAAACGGACTAATAAATCTGGGTGGTAGCTTCCCTTTATATCCGAACCTCTTAATCCCTTTCTGAGGGTTTATTCTCAAGAACACTCTATCACTTGCTTGAAATTCAAGGGATCTTCTCCTCTTGTCTACATAAATCTTTTGTCTACTTTACGTTGTGGCCAGTCTCTTTTATATTTGTTTGACTTGATTATTCATCTCCGCTACCAAGTCTGGCCTAGTAAGCACGTAGTCATATGGTTCCATATTTATACTTGCCTGATAATTGTTGTTATAGGCAAATTTTGCCAAGTGTGGGTACTTACTCCAATTTCCCTTGAAATCAAGGATATAAGACCTTAACATGTCCTCTAGTATCTGTATGACTCTCTTAGACTATCCATCAGTTTGAGGATGGAAAGTGGTGCTCATGGTGAGCTTGGGGCCCAACTTTGTGAGAACTATGATGTGAATCAAGAGTCTTTGTCACATACTATAGTCTTAGGTATACCATGAAGTCTTACTATCTCCTTTACATAAAGTTCTTCCAACTTATTGACATGGTATGTGGGTTTAATTGGTAGAAAATGAGTCACTTTACTGAGATGATCCACAATCGCCCTGTAATGACTCGTATTTTCAGACATTGAGTCAATGGGTTGACGTATATTTTAGTTTTTATTTATTAATGAAAATATGTGATTTTCTCTTCCCCATTTTCTAATTTTATGCAATTAATGCAAGAAATCATGAATAATTGGGAAAGAAAAAAATCACTATGAAAAATTTTGAATAAATTAGAAAATTTATTTTGAGTTTTAGAAATATTATAAAATGCAATTGGGCTAAAAAATGATGAAGTTAAAATAATGTATTTATATTGAGTTAGTCATTAGAAAAATGGATTAGTTGACCAAGTTGGAAAATCAACTTTAATGGGATAGTGGAGAACATGCATGCAATTGGCTAAATTATTTTCACTTGGATCACCACCTTGGGCAAGTAGATGCATAACACATGGCAACTCTTGCCATGTCAACAAACACACTTTCTCTCTACGGGAAAGCACATTTATGGAAACTTAGATAAAGACAAAAGAAATGACCTCAAAAGAATCAAAGAAAATTCAAAATAAAAAGAAGATAATAATAAATTAAGATGTTTCATTCTTCTCCCCATCTAGGTCAAACCAAAGAAAAATAAAAAATGAGAAGGAAGCCATTAGAACTTCTTTTGGAGCTTGGATTTGGGGAAGGAGGAGTGTGAACTTGAGCTTGAGCAAGAAGAAGAAGTTGAAGAGGAAAGTGATTTATACATAATAGTCCAATTTCAAGTGATTTGGAGGTGGTGCTATTGGAGGCTAGGAGTTTTGAGCTTGATATTGGTGTTAGTAAGGTATAACATTTCTCATTTCAATGCCGCTCTTGAATTGTTATGGGTGCTATGAGATTGCTCATGATTAAATGCATTATATGCCATTAGAACATATTGATCTCCATGACATTTTAGGACTTCTACAAATCTGGATTTTTATTTATCATAAGTTTAGAGTGCCTTTTGGTTTGGTTGAAGATGCTATAACATAGGAAATCATGTGTAGGTGTTGTATGGTTGCATGCTCATGAAATTTCATTAAAGGGATCAGTTACAAGCTGAGAAACAAATGTTCATGACTGAAAATTTTAATCAAGTTGGTATTGGAATATGTTTTGAGAGGGCAAAAATAGTTAGTAACTTGTATGATCAATTAGAATGGTATAGATGCGATTTGGGTGAAAAATCCCCATGGAAAAATCAAATAATAAGTTGCTGGAAAATCTTGCTACAACAACTAATTTTCATGTTAATGTGTGTATTTGAGTCCATTTATGTGTAAAATGTTAAATATTTAGGTTGGGTTAATAAATGTGTACCTAGTGTATCCAAATCAAATTTATGACAAAATGAATCCATTGAGAAAATTGTAGGAAAAGACTTGTATGGGATGTGTCTCACATAGTATTATTAGGAATAAGCATGTATTTAGGTTGAATAGTATGAACATTTCTTGCCCCAAATATGAAAATCAGAATTTTTCAGAAAATTTGTTATGGCATCATATTTTGTGCTTGCTGCTACGAATTTTTAAAAATACTTAGCCATATCCAATGGACTTGAAATTTGGTGAGTGGGTTTCTGGGACAATTAGTAATAGTGGGAAAAATTTTTGTCTCAAATCGATTAGTTTAAGGGGGCCAATTAAACTCATTTGTTACTGCTTGTCGCAGATACGACGCCCAAAAATTGATTGGTGAATACGAAGTCAAAATAATACCCAATGACCTTAGAAAAATGTCATTCAAAATTTTGAAGAAAACTTTAGGAGGTTTAGGATGACTTAAAACATTTGGCAAGAATTTGACATGTAGATTGATCGCAGAAAAATTGGAAAATTTGTTACATAGATGGACCATTAAATTAGAATTTAACTAAGTATGAAAAATTTAGGGATTTTGATCAAATTAACCTATTTTGAACCAGTTTGACCCAAATTGATCCATTTTGATCAAATTTCACTAAAATTGGTCATGTTGACCAATTTTGACTAGTTGACCAAGTTTGACCAATTTACCCATTGACCGAATTTGACCAAGTCAAACTTGGGTCGACTAAGACTGATTAATGATAGTAGGTCTAGAGGTGAGTCACGTTTCACAAAGGAGCTGAAATTAAATTTAAATAACGCAGATGTGAACACATATTGCGAGATTGGGTCGAGTGTCAATGAGACATCGCTATGCGGAACCTGAGGTGAGTGGTATCTTTGGGTTGTTTACTTACACTTTAATTTTACATGATTTTATATTATTGTTTCATGTGCATCGCATTGCATTACGTGCATACATTACATTTCATGGATACGATAATGGGCTAGAGTATAGGTGTGTAAAAACCCAACCCCTGTATCTTTAAGCAATGTACATGGCCACCGTTCTCTTGACAGTGGACTTAACAAAATGGCGGGTCAGGCTGGTGTTACTTTACAAGTGACACACACTTATTCTTTTCTTTTTCAATATCTCGTGCCGTTGTATATAATTCAAGAATACAAAATTTTTACTAAAATCAAGGCAAATTAAAAGGGATAAAGAAATTCAAACTATTTTATTCATAATAGAAATTGAAAGTACTAAACTCTTCAAAAACTAATAGTTACAGCGGAAGACTTCAAAATACTTTTCGGTAGAAAAGCATAAAAACTTTGGGCAACATGCCGAAAAAATTCTAAAAAATTATAATACTGTAGAAACTTTCTAAGGACTATCTATATTCAACTGCTCCATGGGTTCATGTTCCTAAAAAATAAGAAAGAAAAGAGTGAGTACATAACCCAGTGGATCCTTTTCGAACAACCATCTTTCAAATTCAAACTCATAAGACAATCATAATTCAAATGCTTGCAATCATTAGGCATTTCAATTAACAATTTGTTCAAGTCGAGTCTTAGACCAAAAGGGCCTTTAATCCCTTGATGCTCTTAACAAAGTAAATAGGGCCCACTCGGCATCAACCCGTTAGTGGCACGTGTCGGCATCAACCTGTTACACATGGTGACCCACCAGTGGTACACGACCCTCAAGTACTTAGGTATGAAAGCCATATGACCTTACTCATATGAAAAAGAACATCCATAGTGTCGCCTTGACCACTATGATGGTACGTTGTTATTATCACCATCGTCTTAGATTAATTCTCATATCATGATCTCATAAAATAAACTTCAGAATATGAAATCAAACTAAAATTTAGAATATACACAATCAATTCATGAAACACTCATAAAATAGAAAGTTTTGAGTTTTTCTTTGAATAAAACACCCTAATTGTCCTTAATTTCGTACTTTCTAATTTTTAGAGTAAAATGAATATTTTTTTGAATTTTTTCAAATTTTAGAAATAATTTTCAGATTTAGAAACTTTTTTTTTGGATTTTTTGTATTTTTTTCGTAATTTTAGTTTTTAATTTCAGATCCTTTAATCTCGACCATCGGATTAATCTCGGATCGATCAACGAAAATCAGAGCCTTTGATTCTTGGCTGTTGGATTTCCTCGAGTGCATCAACAGTTCGCGATCAATCCAAAAAACGCCTCTGATCAGACCATTGGGTCTTCCTCGAGCGCAGCATGGTTTGTGATTAACTAACGTGACTTTGATCTGGAACGTCAGATGATCCTTGATCACGGTGTGCAGATCTTAGTTTGCGATCAACGAAATCGATTCTGGTCGCACGATCATCCTTAAGTGCAGTGTTCAATTTCGTGATTTTGTTTTTGCGCTTGCGTTGTGAGCCATTGGATTTGATGGATTCGATCGTGGCCGTTTGATTTTGATGATTTAGTGAGCTCGTGCATTGGTGCGGAATTTAATCTCGTTCGTTGGATTTGACAGATTGAGTGGACCGTTGGATGTGTATTAAGTTTTTTTTTTTAATTTTCAGCCAAATTTCTTGCTTTCTTTTTCGAATTTTTGTCAAATCTTGATCCCAATTGACTTTCTAATCTTGTTTTCATCAAAAATTGCACATATCCTTGTATTTTTGGCTATGATATCTCATGATATACATTATATTCATATATTTTCTTCCAAAAATTCATTAAATTGATTTTTATTCTTCATTTGGGTAAACTATGACTTGCCAAAATTTTCATTTGTTAATTCTGTATAATTTTCTAAATAAAAATTAAAATTTCATATAAATTTTTTTTTGAGATGTTACAACCTACCCTCCTTACAAAAAATTTCGTCCTCGAAATTTGTACATATTTAGGTATTCTTTATGAATAGATGCGGGTACTTGGTCTTCATTTCGCTTCCGAGTTCCCACGTGGCTTCTTTTACCCTGTGATGTTTCCACATCACCTTCACTAATGCAATATCCTTTGTTTTTAGATTCTGTACCTTGTAGTCAAGGATTCTGATCGATGTTTCCTCGTAGGTAGCATCATCTTGAATATTCACTTCCTCCTAGTGAATGATGTAAGAGGGGTCAAGTACATATTTTCTCAACATGGATACATGGAATACGTATGTGCTGAAGTTATCCGGTTTGGTAAGTCCAACTCATAAGCACATTCCCCGATTCTTTTAAGTATTTCAAAGGGTCCGAAAAACCTTGGAGATAACTTCCCTTTGAATCCAAACCTTTTGATACCCTTCTGAGGACTGATCCTCAGAAATACTTTGTCCCCAACTTGGAGCTCTAATGGTCTTTTCCTTTTGTCAGCTTAGCTCTTTTAAGGCTCTACGCAGTAGTCAGTCTCTTTTGTGTTAACTTGACTTGGTTGCTCATTTCTTCCACCATGTCTGGCACGGTTAATACTTGATCTTAAAGTTCAGCCCAACAGGTAGGTGATCTGCAGGGTCTTCCTTAAAGAGCCTCGAATGAAGCCATTTTTATGCTTGCTCCAATTCCCCTTGAAGTCTAAAGTGTAAGACCTCAACATATTTTCCAAAATCTGGATAACTCTCTCAGACTGGCCATTCGTCTTCGGGTGAAAGGTTGTACTTATGGTAAGTTTAGTACCCATCTCCTTTTGGAGACTCTGCCTGAACTGTGAAGTAAAGCGAATGTTTCTATTAGACACGATAGTCTTGGGTACACCATGAATTCTAATGATTTCTTTCACATAGATTTCTCCCAGCTTGCTGACTTGGTCTACGGATCTAATTGGCAAGAAGTGGGCCACTTTGGTGAGACGATCCACTATCACCCAAACAATGTCTTCTCCTTTTTGGTTCCTGGGTAAACCACTGACAAAGTCTATGACAATGTTATCCCACTTCCATTCAGGGATAGGGAGTGGTTGTAACATTCCAGAGGGTTTCCGGTGTTCTGCTTTCACTTGCTGGCATGTTAAGTACTTAGAGAGATATTTGGCTATGTCCCTTTTCATTCCTCTCCACCAGTAGGTTATCCTGAGGTTCTGGTACATCTTATCCCCACCTAGGTGCATGGTATACTTGGTCTAGTGAGCTTCATTAAGTATAATTTTCTTGTTCTGTCCCTGCTGAGGAACACATATCCTTTCCTTGAGCCTTAGGATGTTTTCAGCATCCATCCTGAAGTCAGTATGTTCTCCTTGCGTGACTCCTTCAATTAGTTGAGCAAGCCACTTGTCTTGCCTCTATTCATCCCTGATCAAATGTAATAGGTCTGGTTGGCAAGAGATATTGTAAAGATAGGCTTCTTTTTTGTTAAGGTTTACACCCAACCTAAAATCTTCAATCAACTGGTACATCTGGCCTTTTTCTTTTTCTTGTTTGATGAACTTCCTACTCAAGACATCAGCCACTACATGGCCTTCCCCGGATGGTAGTGTAGTTCAAAATCATAGTCTTTCAAGAATTCCATCCATCTCCATTGCCTGACGTTCAACTCCTTCTGGGTGTAAATGTACTTCAAGCTCTTGTGATTTGAAAACATCTCAAATTTCTCGCCATAAAGGTAGTGTCTCCAAATTTTCGGGGCAAACACGATGACCGCTAGCTCTAGGTCGTGAGTAGGGTAATTTTTCTCATAGACCTTCAGTTGTCTTGAGGCAAAAGCGATGGCTTGCTTTTCTTGCATTAGGACTGGGCCCAATCCACTCAGTAAGGCATCAATATATAGTGTGTAAGTAACACCGGGAGTTGCGTGACTAGCATAGGAGCTGTAGTCAATTTTGTCTTCAGTTTTTGGAATGACCGTTCACTGTAACACCCCACCCCCTATGTTTCTTTGATTTGAGTGTTGGACCTAACCACCGTTCTTTTTGACAGTGGACTTAACCAATATGTGGGTTGGGTCCATGCTACTTTACAAGTGACACACACTTGACATT
>JAJIYU010005123.1:0-22932 GCA_030144865.1 Tinospora cordifolia
GGAATGAATCCTAGCGACAAACAAAGGAAAAGGAAATCTGAGAAAATCTCACGTGGGCGGGATTTCCTTGCTTACTCGTATTATATAGAATTTAAATTCAAACATGATGTTTGGTAGCTTTAGGAATTTTAGATGCAGGTTAAGAATATTGTGTGGATTTGACTGGAGTGATATAATGATATCCTAATGTCTTGTTAAATGCTTTTCGTTACGTTTGATGATTGAAATGCTTGATATCATAATGTCTTGTTAAATGCTTTCCTTTACAATTGATGATGGAAATGTGTGAGACTACTGAATGTTTATTTTATCCACTATAGTGTTCATGCTATGTGGTGTGAAAATCAAATTGCTTGTGACACTAAAGAAGATTAAAGGATTATTAAGAATTACACATAGCGGTGTGATGGATGAGCCCCAATACCCTATACTGCCTATTACACTGGTAATTGAAGGCACATCGTAGGTATCCCCCATCAATGTAAGCTACCTGCGACGACTGATTTGTCTTTGGAAGTTAGTATTCTACTTTAGAGTCTACTTCTTTCTTAGACTGTGGTTATGGTGGTATGCAGGGCATACTAGGTACGCAGGGCGTGCCATATTGGATCAAAAGTATGCAAGGCATACTAGGTACATAGGCCGTGCCATATTAGATCGAAGGTATGCAAGGCGTGCCATATTGGATCGAAAGTATGTGGGGCATACTATATTGGATAGAAAGTATAAAGGGCGTACCATATTGATATTGAATGTTCTCTTTCCCAGACCACAGGGGAATACTGAGCGCTAGGCACTTCCGGTCTTAAAGTTCAACAAATTATATATGATTTTTTTTCTACAAAAGAGTGTTTTGAAAATACTAAGTTATTTTTTTAATTTTAATTTTAATTATTTGATATGTAGTATTTACTTTCCCTTTATGTTAATCACATGACACTATTTTTTAAATGAAATCCATTTTGTGATTAGAAATGCTCTCATGTTGACAATTTATATTTTTTCTTTCGCTATATTAGACAATACTTTTGGTAAAATTTTATTATTTTATAATTATTTTATATTAATTTTTAGCAATCTAAAATTTTAATTTTTCATTTCTAATAAATTTTATTTTCTTATTTTACATTTTACAAATTTATTTTATGTGAAATGTAATTTCAATGCATTATGGGTTTTGCTTTTCAATCTTTAGGCCATAATTTATACGTATATTTTATTATTATATTGTTAAATAAATTTTTTTTAATTTTTTGATGTCAATTTTGCACTCTAAAAATATTTATTGTTTTTGTCTTATTTTTTTAACGTATAATATTATTCAATTTTCAAGTTGTGCAAAATATCTATAAATGTGTATTTTCATACTATGATGTGATTTTTAACCTTTCCTCCATCTAAATTCAAGATTTTTTTTAATTAAATGCAATAATAATTATTTTACTATCGAAGCCCCTTCTCTAGGCTAAAGGGTAGTCCGACTAGTATAATGACTTAACAAACTCACTCATTGAGTGAAGTTCGCCCAATCACTGAAACGAACAAAATGACATGAACTAACAAAATTAATGATATATTCAAAAATCAAAACAATTAACCAAGATTTGGATTTTCATTTACCTAGTGACCTCAATCGGTCTTAAATAAGAAAAGTTTTTGAGGGAAAATCACCTTGGGCCAAACCATACCTTAAAATGTGCATTAGGTTCATGTGATTCCAAAACTATAGGTTATAAATCATAATTCCATGTAAATAAGGAGATATTAATTTTTATTTGATTTTTGTGAACCCATGAAGTCATGGCCACCACTAATATGTGCAAGTCACATAGGTGGAACACCATGATCATGTGCACCCTACCCTACCCTAAGCTCCATGGGACGTCTCCATTATTTAAAACTATGAAGAATGATCCCATGTGCCATGTAAATGATCAAGTATGCCCACACCTATAGAAACCATGAAGAATGATTCAATGTGCGAAGATAAATGATCATGTATACTAAGGTTACATAGAAAATGTCTCATAAGTGTGTGTGTGGGCACACATGCGACAAACCCAAGATAGAAGTTTACTGAGAGTGGATGATTTAAAGAGATATAGAAAGATTCCTTCACCTAGAAAAAAAAATATAAAATAGAAACTTGCTTCATGCTCACATGTGGAGCCAAAAAGGGAGAGAATCCAAGGGAAATAAGAAACATTTCAAAGCTTTGTTTTTGTATGCTCATATTAGAAACTTATTTGATTTTATGAATCACAATATATTAGAATGTTTTCGTACTAATAGAGGACGTCCAACAGAGATTAGAATGTATTCTAAACCTTTAATTGTATTCACACATAAAAGAAACAAATAAGGTTCAAAGATTTTGCTCACACTTGGATTTGAAACCTTAGTGGTCCCACTTGCCAACCATGAGCACACTTGCCTTTCTCACCCAAACCATCCCCTTATGAGTTTAGAAATATGCCCAAATGTGGTGAGCTTCCCTAGCTGCCCTAAATGCCCCCCTTGTGCTCATGAACAACTATAAATACCTCCTCTTGCTCACATTCATCTCATCCCAAAGTAAAGAGTTGACACTTCTCTCTTTGATTGTTCTTGCCTTCTTCTTGGCACCTCTTCTCACTCTCTTTTCTTTCTTGTGTGAGAAGTTCTTATTTTAGTATTTTAGAAAATTGTTGTAGTAGTCTTGTTGGTGGTTTAAATGTAACACCCCAACCCCTATATCTTTAAGTAGTGTACATTGCCACCGTTCTCTTGACAGTGGACTTAACAAAACGGCGGGTCGGGCCGACGCTACATTACAAGTGACACACACTTGTTCTTTTCTTTTTAATATCTCGTGCCTTTGTATAAAATTCAAGAATACAAAATTTTCAATAAAATCAAGGCCAATTAAAAGAGATAAACAAATTCAAACTATTTTATTCATAATAGAAATTGAAAGTACTAAACTCTTCAAAAAGAACTAATAGTTACAACAGAAGACATCAAAATACTTTTTAGCAGAAAAGCATAAATACTTTGGGCAACATGCCCTAAAAATCCTAAAAAATAATACTGTAGAAACTTTCTAAAAAACTATCTATATTCAACTGCTCTATGGATTTCATGTTCCTAAAAAATAAGAAAGGAAGGAGTGAGCACATAACCTAGTGGATCCTTTTTGAACATCCATCTTTCATATTCAAACTCATAACATAATCATAATTCAAACACTTGCAATCATTAGGTGTTTCAAACAATAATTTGTTCAAGTCGAGTCTCAGACCAAAATGACCTTTAATCCCTTGATGTTCTTAACTAAGTAAATAGGGCCCACTCGACATCAACCCGTTAGTGGCATATGTCGACATCAACCCGTTAGTGGTATATGTCGACATCAACCCGTTACACATGGTGACCCACAAGTGGTACACGACCCTCAAGTACTTACGTTTGAAAACTATATGACCTAACTCATATGAAAAGAACATCCATAGTGTTGCCTTGACCACTATGATGGTACATGGTTATTATCACCATCGTCTTTGATTAATTCTGATATCATGATCTCATAAAATAAACTTCAGAATATGAAATCAAACTAAAATTCATAATATGCATAGTCAATTCATGATACACTCATAAAACATGCATCATACTTTAATTTAAAAGCCTAAGCATGATACTAACATGGCATGGATGATATGATTGTTCAAACATTAATCAAAACTGAAATACTGAAATAAATATTTAAAATTCTAGAACTGAAGTTCAAAATCTTTGAATTCAGTGAAAAACACACAACAATGAGCATGCCATGAATTCAAATAAGAACAGTAGGGTGTTCTAGGAATCACTTCCACCTTGTGACGCTTTCTTCCACAATTTTGACAGCAATTCCCCTCACGTACTAGAACCAATGAAGATCGCCCAACTTATCTACAGAATTTCGACAGCAATTCCCCAATTCGAGAGAAGAACTTCTCACACACACAAGAAGGGAAAGATGGGAAAAGATGCCAAGAAGAAGGCTTACAGAAAACAAGAGGAAAATTCAACTCTTATTTTTGGAATGAATGAAATTGAGAGCCTAGGGGGGTTTATATAGGTTTTCTAAGGGAGAAAATTAGAAAGTCTTTTGTTCTTCTTTGAATAAAACAATCTAATTCTCCTTAATTTCATACTTTCTAATTTTTGGAACAAAATGAGTATTTTTCAATTTTTTTTTTGGATTTTAGAAATAATTTTCGGATTTAGAAACCTATTTTTTAGATTATTTTTGAATTTTTCACTATTTTTTTGGTAATTTTCGTATTTTAAATTTCAGATTGGATATGGGCCGTTGGATTGATTTCAGATCAATCAACAAAAATTAGAGTCTTCGAATCTGGACCGTTAGATTTTCCTCGAGCGCATCAACGATCGTGATCAATCCAAAACGGCTTTGATCTGGATCGTCGAATGATCCTCGAGCGCAGCACTGTTCACGATCTATCCAAAATGGCTTTGATTTGGACCGTTGGATGATCCTCGAGCGTAACACAATTTGCGATTATCTTACACAGCTTTGATCTCGACCGTCGGATGATCTTCGATCATGGTGTGCAGATCTGATTTTGCGATCAACGAATTTCGTTTTGGCCGCATGATCATCCTCGAGTTTCGTACGCAGATCTCTGGCCATTGTATTTTGATGATCTAGTGCACCAGGCATTTATTTTGGTTTTAATCCCATTCGTTGGATTTTGGCAGATCGATTGTCGACCGTAGGATGTATTTTATGTTTATTTTTTTTATTTTTTAGCCAAATTTCTTGCTTTCTCTTCGGATTTTCACCAAATCTCGATCCCAATTGACTTTCTAATCCTGTTTTCATAAAAATTGCACATATCCTTCTAATGTTTTGCTATGATATCCCATGTCATTCATTATATTCACATATTTTCTTCCAAAAATCCACTAAATTGATTTTATTCCTCATTTGGGTCAACTAGGACTTGCCAAAATTTTCATTCATTAATTCTGTATAATTTTCAAAGTAAAAATTCAAATTTCATATGAACTTTTCTAGATGTTACATTAAAGTTCTGAAAGTGGTCGATAAGGCGAACCTTTGCCGGATCCAACAAAAACTCGGATTAATGTGGATGGGATTTCTTGAAAATCTACTTTGCTTTTTTTTTTCAAATTTCTAGCATGTTCATGCTTGATTGAATTCTAGTTTTTAGCATGTTTTATTTTAGTTTCAGCATTTTTAATCATATTTTAATTTTAGTTCAACATGTTTTTTTGTTCTAATCACTCATGAGAGCATGCCGTGCTTA
This sequence comes from Tinospora cordifolia, assembly GCA_030144865.1. NCBI lineage: Eukaryota > Viridiplantae > Streptophyta > Magnoliopsida > Ranunculales > Menispermaceae > Tinospora > Tinospora cordifolia. Next base: position 5,319 of record JAJIYU010005123.1, read on the forward strand.
GAATTCATGTTTAGGACTTAATTCAATGTATCAAGCATGCTATGTAATGTTTACATGCTTTCTTGGTTGTTTAAAATTCTAATATTTACATTTTGAATTTCTTTTATGATTATGTGATTCTTAAATATAAGAAATTGAAGATAAGAACTACGTACTATCATAGTGACCTGTATGGGTGCTATGGGTGTTCTTAACACATGCTTGGAGTGTGTGGTTGCGGGGTGCAACTAAGGGATACTTGGTATGTGGCATCCAATGGAAAGTGACATAGAAATGTCTTTTTACTCTAAAGAGAGGTATCTAAATTAAGAACATCAAGGGAGTAGAACCCCTTTTAGTCTTAATGTCAACTACAACCAAAAAGTTGCTTGAATCACTTAATACATGAAAGTGTTTGAATTTGGATGTGCTATTGATTTGAAATAATAACTTAGTTGTTTAATGAATGATCCACTGCGCTATTTGCTCACCCCTTCCTTTTTATTTTTCAGGAAATTGACTTCAATCATAAAGGCCATGGATATTAGATTATTTCGAAGTTTTGAAAGTTCTATTTTAAGGACATTTTGCCCAAATTTTGAATTTAAGACTTCCACTGAATTTTATTTAAGTTTTGAAAGTTATGTACTCAATTTTTTATTTAAGAATATAACTTTCTTTATTTTATTTGAATAGATAAAGAGTTTGAAGTATTCCTTTATCTAATTGTATAGCCTTATTGAATTGAAATTTAATACATTGTGATGTATCCATAAACATTTTCAATAAGTGTTTAAATTAAGAAATTGAGATGCAAGTTGTGCACTTGTAAATGTAACATAGGAGTCAACCTGCCTTTTGGTTGAGCTTAAACCTGTCTCTAGGGGGTTGGGGTGTTACAATATATATATATCTCAAAACCAATGTTTCTTTAGCCAACTTAGATGAAATTGTTCATCCCATATCATTTTATGAGTGTTTTATGCAAAGAATACAAGTTAAACTAATATCTAAATTAAACTACTCACCTTGAATTTTGTGTTTCGATTTTTCTTCGACACTTAGCCCAATCCTACAATCTATGCTTGAATTTGTGTTATTCAAACCCAAATTCAGTTTCTTTGTGAAATTTGGCTCAATTATAGGTCCATAGTCCCTAACCAGTCTTGATCAACTTAGATTTGACTTGGTTGACTATTGGTCAAATTAAGTCAAACGTAGTCAACTAATTAAACTTAGTCTAAACTGGTTAAGTTTGTCAAAATTGGTCAACATGGTTAATTTTGGTCAAATTTGACCAACATGATGTCAATTTTCCATAGTTAATTTTCTAGTTACATAGTCCCTAATACACAACAAAGTTTACAATTTTTTTTGCAGTTAAACCGTACATCGGATTGTCATGAAACTTTTTAGATTTGAACTAGATGTCCTGAATAATTACCAGAATTTTATTTTGCATATTCTTGTGTAACATCCCAACTCCCCATCATGCCCCAATAATCTGGTTCAGAGGGTGCAATTACCATGTTGCCCTCAAGGTCCTTAATTAGGCACATTATTGTCATGTGCAAACATCATTTATGGCCACCCAAGAAGTGGTGCATTGCTTTATCTCTTTTCTTTCTATCTTTTCACTGTCCCAACTCTATGAGACTTCTTGTGACATGTTAAATCATGTAGATTTCACATAAAACACTTTGAGATTTTTAAATGAAATAAAGCAATAGCATTATTTAAAAGCCAATTTCAATATCCAAGGGTACAAGGACATTTTATTTCAAGGTAACATCTTTAAAAGTAATAAAGCAAATCAAGGCTAATATTCTTGACTTAAAACAAAAATTAAGAATTTAGAAAAGAAAACTATAAAAGTAATCCACGCAGCCTCTAGTCTTTAGTTTCCTGAAATGTTAGAAAAAAGGATGAGCTCAAGAGCAATGGATCGTCCCAATTATTCAAATCATTATTTTAATCAAATAAAACATACATGTCAAACACTTTCATAGATCAGGTGATTCAAATAGTAACTTGTTATCAGTTGATGTTAAGATCGAAAGGAGTCCATCTTAGTGTTCTAGATCTGTGTAGTGAGGTCAATCCAAACACTCAAGCCTTTCTCATCCGTGAAGTGGGGTTCCAAACTTCGAGTTCACCAATCGAGCAAGTGTGGTCAATCCAAACACTCAATTCCAATTCAAGAAATTAAATAACCCACAAGCCATGTCCATATTGGAAAACTCACGGTGAAATCCATCACCACGACAGTACGTGGTTATCATCTTTATTAATCTTTCTTTAGTGACAAATCTCATAAATAACATATTTAGTTAGGTATATAATAATATATAAACATCATGAGCATTGTAATCGGCATATGCATGTTATTTCACATAGCATGGATCATGATATCATTCGTCATTGAATCAACATTCATCATTCATATATTTCTAAGCATGCATACTCCATTCAAAACATATCTTGTAAACTCAAGGCATGTTTCTAGACTAAGCAAGCACACATGCATATAATATTTGAATCAAAACAATAACTTAAAATTTGGAAATCATCTCCACCTTTCCCGCTTAAATCCCTCGTAGTCCTTGTGTTGTCATCCTAAACCTTCTTTGAGCCATTAACCTTGAAGATAAAGATTCAATACGTTATTATTTATGGTTTATGTGTTTCTAACACCCTTAAACCATACTCTAATGATTCCTATCTAACATGGTTTTCAATTGTGCAAGAAAATCACGTTAGATGGATTATAATGTGGTATTTGTTTTGTGTACCACGGTTGGAGAAAGGACTACCGCAATAATCAAGTAATATTCCAAAAAGAATTGTAAGAAAATTTGAAAAATAAAATTTAAATAAAATAAATTGTGAAAAAATCAACTTTGGGAATTTATTGAAAATTTTGGTATAAAAAGTAGGCAAAAATAGAAAAAAAGGTGTAAGCCAAGCTACCGAAGTAGTGAAAACACTACAATTATAACTAGTACTTTGTGCATAAATGAAAATGAGAAATGTCGAACGATTACTACACCAACTGTAGTACGTTATCGTGGTAATGCAACATAAAATGCAAAAGAAAATAGAAAATTCGCAAGAAAAATTTGCTAAAAGCCTCCAAAACCCTAAAAAAGTCACTTCCCAAATTGTGAGCGTTGGGAGCAAAAAAAAAAAAAAAGAATTGGCAAGTTTCGTATATTGAAAAAACCCCAAACTTACCAATTCATCCACACTAAAACTCTATATAAACCTTGCACCTCTCACCATTCTCTTGATCCCAACAAGAACTAGACAAGTCTCTTCTTGTTTTCTTTGCCTCCCTTTTGGCATCTTTTCATTTTTTTTTTTTGGCTATTCAATAATTAGAGCAGTAAGGAGGTGAAGTAATGGAGTTCTGGACAAATTTTGTGCTAGAAGGTGTGTAAGCAACCAAGGAGATTTGAGGTGAAAGGATCATAGAGCTTGTGCTATCAAGGATAAAAAGCATTAGTGATAGAAGGTGGAAGTGATTTCTAAATTTTATCTTATTATTTTGATTCAAGTACTATGTAAATGGTTGTTTGACTAGCTTAGAAATATGCCATTATTATACATGCCATGCTTAGAAATGCATGCCAATGATGTATGACTGTCATGATATGATCCATGTTATGACATGCCTTCCATGAATACATGATAATTACTGTTATCTTAAATTTTTTATGCCAATGTTTATAACTAATGGAAGATTAAACAAAGATGATAATTTTTTGTCGCGAGCTTTCCAAATGGGTATTTTCGGGGTGTGAACTGAGGGTTTGGATTTAATCCCACTTTATTGATGGTAAGTTGGAAGGTTCGGATTTGATCTCATCCCCTAAATATGGAATATTGAAACATAACTCATTTGGTCTTTACATCAACTGATAAAAACAACTGTTTGAATCACATGATCTCTTGAAGTGTTTGTTACACATCTTCTATTTGATTTGAAATAATGAGTTAAATATTTAGAATGATTCACTAAGAATTTAAGCTCACCATTCCTTTTCTAACCTTTCAAGGAATCTCTAAATGGATACTGTGTAGTTAGAGTTAAATTCTACTCATGAAGTGTTTAAGTCGGGCATGTTAGTCTCATTTCTATTTTATGTTAAAGTTCAGTTTAATATGTAATACCCTGAATTCTTTGTACTCAATTAAATGAAATTGTGCGCAAAATGAAACTAGGATCATTTCAGGTCTAAATTTGGTAGGTTCCAAACTCTCATTTAGTGACCTCTAGGGACCCAAAACAATCTGAAATGAAGTAAGGTGACATGAACCAACTAATTGGACAACATATCCAAAAATTAGAACAATTGGTGAAGGACAGGGTTTTCATTTGCCAAACACCCTACAGGGGGTCCAAATTAAGAAATAATTGACATTTAGGGTACTTCGAGGGAACGAAATGACCCAAAATGAAATGGAGTGACATGAACTAACAAAATAAATGACATATCTAAAATTAGAATAATTGGCCAATAATTGGATTTTTATTTGCCTAGTGACCTCAGCGGGCCTAAAATGAGCAAAGTTTTTGAGGGAAAATCACCTTGGGCCAAACCATACCTCAAAATTTGCATTAGGTTCATGTGATTCCAAACCTATTGGTTATAAATTATAATTCCTTGTAAATAACGAGATATTAATTTTTATTTGATGTTTTGAACTCTCAGTCATAGCCACTCCTAACATGTGTAAGTCACATGGGTGGAACACCATGATTAGGTGCACCTTACCCTACCTAAAGCTCCATAGGATATTTCTATTGTTTGAACCATTGTGGAATTATTCCATTTGCCACACAAATGATTTAGTATACTCACACCTATGGGACGTCCCACCTAGTTAGAAACTATGAACCATGATCCCATGTACCAAAATAAGTGATCAAGTGTACACCCACACCCACTTGTGCCAAGATTAGCCCATGCATGTGTGTGCACCCATGTGAACAACCTAATTGGAAATGTATAAATTGTGAATCTTGGTCACACAAACCCTAGTTGTCCCCTGCTGGCCACACAAACCAAGAATAGAAGTTCCATAATAAGAAATAAGCCATGACGCCAAGAAGAGCAAGGAAATCTCATACAGATTGTCAAGACTACCCCACATGTGGTGGGCCAAATTTGGAGTTTGAACTAAATTAGAAGTTTCCTTGAGCTTAGATTTGAATATTAGACTATTATATAGTGTCCTTCAAGTTTGATTTCATGCTCTCTTGCTCATGTGACATTCAAGATTGAAAATGGGAAGGTTTCCAATTAGCTAATGAGTGACACCCAAGCTTGAGAAGACAGGAAAGATTCTTGCCAAACTAGATTAGAAACTTGATATGCTCATTAGATCATGTCCCAAGTGATTAGGCAAGTGTTTAAGATCTTATTTGTGTTCACAACAAATAGGAAGGCACAAGAGAGTCAAATTTGGGCCCACATCAAGAATAGAAAACCCTAATGCACACTTACTTATTCAAGCCTAGCCGTCCACCTTGGATTGGAAACTTGGCCAAACATTGTGAGATGCCCAAACCATCCCCCCTTGTGCTCATGAACACCTATAAGAACCCCTCTTGCTCACATACATCTCATCTCAAAGCAAAGAGTTGACACTTCTCTCTTTACTTGTTCTTGCCCTCTTCTTGGCATCTCTTATCACTTTCTTTTCTTGCTTGTATGATAAGTTCTTATTTTAGTATTTTAGAGATTTGTTGAAGTAGTTTTGTTGGTGGTTAAAAGTTTTTGAAGTTCTGAAAGTGGTAGATAAGGGGAACCTCTGCCAAATTCTACAAAGAAACTCGGATTAAGGTTGAGGGAATTTTTTAAACCTCTACTTTGCTATTTTAAATTTCTAGCATATTCATGCTTGTTTAAATTCTGATTTTCAGCATATTTAACCATGTTTTAATTTTAGTTTAGCATGTTTTTTATGTTTTAATCACTCGTGAGAGCATGCCATGCTTAGATTATATTTTTAGGATTTAATTCAATGTTTCAAGCATGCTATATGATGTTTTCAAGCTTTCTTGCTTGTTTAAAATTCTAAAATTTATATTCTAAATTTTTTTTATGATTATGTGATCTTAAACATAAAAAGTGAAGATAAAAACCACGTACTGTGATAGTAACTCGCATAGGTGCTATGGATGTTCTTAACACATGCTTGGAGTATGTGGTTGCGGTGTGCAATTAAGGGGTACTTGGTATGTAGCATCCAATGAAAAGAAGGTATCTAAAATAAGAACATCAAGGGAATAGACCCCCTTTCAGTCATAACGTCAACTTGAAACCAAAACGTTGCGTGAATCACTTAACGCATGGAAGTGTGTGAAATTGGATGTATTATTAATTTGAAATAGTAACTTAGTTGCTTAATAAATGATCCATTGGGTTTTGTGCTCACCCCTTCCTTTTATTTTTCAAGAAATTGAATGAACCATGAATATTATGGATATTAGATTCTTTTTGAGTATTGGAAATTTCATTATAAGGCATGTTGCCCAAGTTTGATTTTTAGACTTCCACTAATTTTTTTTCCTAATTAAAGAGTTATGTACTCAAGTTCATGATTTAATTTAAGAATGCAAGTTTATTTTTATTTGAACAAAATAAAGAGTTTGAAGTATTCCTTTCTCTACTTGTATTGCACTTGTTGAATTGACTATTAAGCACATTGAAAAGTGTATTCATGAGGGATTTCAATAAGTGTTCAAACAAAGGAATTGATATGTAAGTTGGGTACTTGTAAATGTAATGTAGGACCCAACCCACCTTGTGGTTGAGCTTAAACCTGTTTCTAGGGAGTTGGGGTGTTACATAATATAATAAAGTTTAAGGGTCCTTGTACTCCATGAATATTCAATTTAATTAATGTATTGATTTATTTTATCAAATGATTTCACAAGTGCTTTATGAAATTTGTTTAAGTGTTTGTCTCATAGAATTGAGACCGAAAGAAATAAAAATAACATGACATCGCGCACCTCCAGGGTAGCCCACAAAAAGAGAAAGAGGTGTCTAATGAGCAAGCACATGATGCAGACATGTCGAGACACATTTAGGTGGTGGAGGCGGGATTTTACAAAGGTGGTATCAGAGCCTAGGCATAGTTGCTGGGCTAGAACAAGATGGTTAATCTAATACCAAAAGGTGGTATCAAAGCCTAGGTTGTAGATGCCTTAGGCGAATTTAAAAGAAGTTGACTCATCAGGTAAGACCTTTACTCGAGTTAACTTAGATTCCCTACCTCTTATTTTGAAATTGAGAATCGTTTTGAAAGGTTATTTTTCAATAGAGATATGTTTTCAAATGTTTTGTTTGGATACAAACATTACAAATTGAGCTGATAATGGGACGCCTTGTCCGAAGTAAAGCTAAACATTGAAAGGGACATATGTTATCTCATTCTAGAAGGTTGGTTGCTAAGTAGACTTCAGTCTTGCTGCCCAAATGGAGGTTGTCCCATCAACTTAAACAAGTGATCAAAGTTTAAGAACATGTTTATTTTCTATAAGAAGACTAGGTGATAGTGTTAAAGGTCAAACAATTACTAAAGTAGAAAAATGGAAGTAAAAAAAAAAATTGTACCAAAGGTGGTATCAAAAATTGATATGGGTTGTTAGTTCAATAGAACGACCTTGCAACCAATATTAAGACCTTAGGTCTAGGAAAGAGGCCTTAGGTGGAGAGTTCTGTGTTGCCAAGGGTGGCACAGTGGATCATAAATGAAAACTTTTAAGATATAGGTTAGAGACTCAAAATGTGTGAAAATAGAATAATTGATTGGCTAGGACACGAGATCAGGAGGATCCTGTATCTCTAGTTTCTATGTAGTATCAAATGCAAAGGAATTCAGGGGTATAGAGGAATCTCAATTTAGAGAATGACAAGCCATGTTTGGTGAATAATCGATAACTTTGGAAGTGATTGTCTCCCTATGCTTAGCTAGTATGGGACGGTCAAGAACAGTGGGGCTTGGGAGGCCTTAGTTGTCGAGACATTTGTGAAATTGGTTGAGTGTATTGATCTTTGGGTGGAAGCCTATGTCAATGGGTAAGGGTAGTATGGGACGCTTGAACTCAGGGGCATGGGTGATAACTTAATTAGGATTTTGCTATCCTTGCGTGAGCTTGTATGATTGAATAATTGAATGATTGATTGAATACATGTTCTACTTGTTTAAATTCATGAAAGTATATGTCACATGTATTTTGATTTTGGGACCAAAAATCTTGTACCCAACAACATTACAGGGCCTTGAAACCATAAAAAAGAACTTGGAAACATGAACTGATAGGCTATTGAACAAATCAAAAACCTAGAGACACGAATCTAGCGTCACGATACCACAAATGAAAGGAAAATCAAAGGAAATGAACACTAAGATGGCTTTGACTTTAGATAATGGTCGAATCCAAGAGATATGCCACCATAGTTTCCACATCTGATAAGACTGAACCACAAGGACAGGAGGCACAAACTGGTGTTGCTGAGGCTCAAATTGAGAATATGCTAACTCCTAAGTTGTTAATAGAGATTAGAATGAGAATTACGAAGTAGATTATGAGGGAACTAACTCAGATGTTTCCACAAGCGGTGCCACAGCTGCAGTTATAGGAGCAAATTTTCATACAATAGCCAATGCCTGTACTTGAGTTTCTAGTTTGTTAGAGGGCATGAGATGGTGTTGAGGATATGGAACAAAGGGACATGTTGATAGAGTTGTAGAAACTCTGTCCATCTCAATTTGAAGGCACGTCTGACTACATGTCTGCAGACCACTAGTACCAGAAGCTTAATGAACATCTGGATGTGTTAGGTGCAACAGCTCCCTATAGAGCTGCATTGGTTACCCATCAGTTCAAGGGACCAGCTATTCTAAGGAAGATGCACTGATGTTAGGCAAATGAGTTGGGAGGATTTCAAAGAAGTGTTTTATGAGAAGGTCTTCCCAGAGGTAACTCTAGGAAGATGTAGTCTAAGTTCATTAGATTGACTCCGAAAGATATGACTGTAGCAGAATATGAGACCAAGTTTACTGAATTGGCCAAGTTTTCCCCTAAACTAATCAGGGAAGAAAAGATGAAAGCCAATAGATTTGCGGAGGGTCTCAAGATCACGATTCAAAAAGTAATAATACCAATGGGCCTAAAGACATAAAATGACATCGTGGAGAAGGCATTGTTATTAGAACAAGAACTCAACTTTGAGCAGAAGTCGAAGAACAGAAACAAGAAACCAAGTAATGGCCAACGTGACCAAAAGGCTTAGAATGGAAATAAGAAGTTGAACACCAATCAAAATGGTAGCAACAGAATGCCCCAAACTCATAATCAGTCCAACTAGACTAAAGAGGAGCAAAGGCAGCTGGCCAAGCAACTAGGGTTGTGTTATCACTGCAACTGGCCAGGGCACGTAACAAAGTTCTGTCTTGTTAAAACTTAAGCTCGTCAACAACAATAGCAATAGAACAATTGGGGAGGAGAATATAATGTTGATACTTAAACAAGGTAACAGAACAACAACTAATGACAGAACCAAAACTGAGGCCAGAACTAGGCCAAAGTGTTTGCGGTTGTTGATATTCCTGAAGATCAAGTCCTTGTAGTGGAAGGTACATTCCTATTATTTAATATTGTTATAAGATTGTTGTTTGATTCGGGTGATATGACTTTGAACGTATCCACACCCATAAGGACTACCGTCACCTCAAAAAGATTGTGTAGTTTTAACCTCAGGTTTGGAGCTAAACTGATCTCAATCATCCTCTATGTACTTTCGTTTTGTAGATACAAGGTAATATTGGAGATGGACTAGTTAAACCAATATTGTAACACCACAAGGCAGGCCAGGCTAGTATTACTTTGCAAGTACACAACTTGACTTGTTAATCCTTTTATCCCATGCTTCATTGAGATTCAAGAGTATTTAACCCAAAATTTATACACAAGGTTCAATAATGCAATTACATAAGAGATAAAAGAAAACTTTTCAAATTTTTATTGATTTTATAAAAGAGTGTACATAACTCAAAACTAATAAAAGAAATTAAATTTACCAGAACTCTTATATTATGGATATTCAAAATTTGGGCTACATGCTTTTACATTCAAATATAGAAACTTTCTAAAATTAAAAACTATCTAATATCAAAGTTTTCATGTGATTCAAATCCATAAAAAATAAAAGAAGAAAGGTGAGCACATAGCCCAGTGGATCTTTATCAAACAACCAAATATATAATTTAGGCTAAAAACATATTCAAATTCAAGTACTTGTAAATCATTAGGTGATTCAAACGATATTTTGTTTAAATTTGTAAATTAGACTGAAAGGGTTTCAAGGTTATAATACCTTGAAAAATTTGTACAAAATGAAATGAAATGATCAAATTATAAGGATGAATGAAACCAATCTATTTCAATGATCAAATAATGTAACACCCCAACCCCCATATCCTTAAGCATTGGACATAACCACCATTTTCTTGACAGTGGACTTAACCAACTAGCGGGTCAGACCGGTGTTACTTTACAAGTGACGCACACTTGTTCTTCTCATTTTCAATATCTCGTGCCTTTGTATAAAAATTCAAGAATACAAAATTTTCACTCCAAATAAAATCAAGGCAAATTATCAGAGATAAAGAAATTCAAATTATTTTATTTATAATAGAAAAAAATTGAAAGTACTAAGCTTTTTAAAATAACTAATTATTATAGCGAAAAACTTCAAAATACTTTTCAGTAGAAAAGATTTAAACTTTGGGCAACATGCCCTTAAAAATTCTAAAATAATAAGTTAAAAACTTTCTAAGAACTATCCATGTTCAACTGCTTCATAGCTTTCATGTTCCTGAAAAAATAAGAAAGGAAGAAGTGAGCACATAGCCCAGTGGATCCTTTTCAAACAACCATCCTTCATATTCAAACTCCTAACACAATCATAATTCAAACACTTACAATCATTAGGCGTTTCAAACAACAATTTGTTCAAGTCGAGTCTTAGACCAAAAGGGCCTTTAATCCCTTGATGCCCTTAACTAAATAAACGGGGCCCACTCGGCATCAACCCGTTACTGGCACGTGTCGGTGTCAACCTTTTACACGTGGTGACTCACAAGGTACTGTGATACACGACCCTCAAGTACTTAGGTCTGAAAACCATATCACCTAACTCATATGAAAAGAACATCCATAGCGTCGTCTTGACCACTATGATGGTACGTGGTTATTATTACCATCGTCTCAGCTTAACTCTCATATCTTGATCTCATAAAATAAATTTCAGAATATGAAATCAAACTAAAATTCAGAATATACACAATCAATTCACTCATAAAACATGCATCATACTTTAATTTAAAAGCCTAAGCATGATACTAACATGACATGGATGATATAATTGCATAAACATGAATCAAAACTGAAAAACTGAAATAAACTCTCAAAATTCTGAAACTAAAATTGAAAATCTTTTATTTCAGTGAAAAACACACAAACAATGAGTATGTCTTAAATTTAAATAAGAACATAAGGGTGTTTTAGAAATCACTTCAACCTTATGACGCTTTCTTCAGAAATTTCTACAACAATTCTCCCATGTACTAGTACCAATAAAGATCACCCAAATTAATTCCCCAACCAAAGAGAAAAACTTCTCACACACAAGAGAGAGGAAAGAAAGGTGAGAAGAGGTGCCAAGAAGTGGGCTGAGAGAAAATAAGAGGAAATTTCAACTCTTATTTTTAGAATGAGGGAAGTGAGAGCCTAGGGGGGTTTATATAGATTTTCAAAGGGGGAAAAATAGAAACTTTTGAGTTTTCCTTGAAGTAAAACACCTAAATTCTCTAGAATTTCATATTTCCTAATAATAAGAGGAAAATAAGTATTTTTGAATTTTTTCAGAATTAAAAAATCAAATTTTGATATTTATCTCAAATTTTTGTTAATTTCGGCAAATTTTTCGTCAATTTTTTTTGCATTTTTCTCTAGCACATTGGATCGTCCTCGAGACACTCACACAGATTAGATCGGAGAGTTGAGATTGGCGTGCGTAGAGTTGCATTGTGCGACTTCGCGATCAAGATTTTGCAGTCGTCCGATCGTCCTTGATCATCTCCCTCCGTTCGATCTTCGTTATCCTATGCGCTCGGGCGTTGGTTCGGATCATCTTGCGCCCTTTAGATTGCAAGATCAGATTCAGATCGATAGTTTGCAGCCGTTGGATGTGTTTTGAGTTATATTTATATAATTTTTAGCCGAATTTCATGTTCTATTTTTGGATTTTGCCAAACCTTAATCCAAATTAACTTTCTAATCTTATTTTCATAAAAAAATTGCACATATCCTTGTATTTTTCGGCAATGATATCCCATGATAGACATTATATTTATAAATCTACTTCCAAAAATCCATTAAATTGATTTTATTTCTTATTTGACTAAACTAGGACTTACCAAAATTTTCATCTGTCAATTTCATATAATTCTCTAAATAGATTTTCAAATTTCATACGAATTTTCGATATGTTACAACCTACCCTCCTTTAAAAAATTCCGTCCTCAAAATTTGTACATGTTTAGGTATTCCTCATGAAAAGATGCAAGTACTTGGTCTTCATTTCGCTTTCGAGTTCCCATGTGGCTTCTTCTACCCCATGATGTTTCTACAGTACCTTCACTAATGGAATATCCTTTGTTTTTAGATTTTGTACCTTGTAGCCAATGATTTTGACCACTGTTTCCTTGTAGGAGCATCATCTTTAATATTCACTTCCTCCCAGTAAATGATGTGAGAGGGGTCAGGTTCGTATTTCCTCAACATGGATATATGAAATACGTTATGTGCTGAAGTCATCCGGTTTGGTAGGTCTAACTCATAAGCGCATTCCCCGATTCTTCTAAATATTTCAAAGGGTCCAACAAACCTTGGAGATAACTTCTCTTTGAATTCGAACCTTTTGATTCCCTTTGAGAGCTAATCCTCAGAAATACTTTGTCCCCAACTTGTAACTCTAATGGTCTTCTCCTTTTGTCAGCGTAGCTTTTTTGATGACTCTGTGCAGTAGTCAATCTCCTTTGTATTAACTTGACTTGGTTGCTCGTTTTTCCACCATGTCTGGCCCTGTTAATACTTGATCTTCAAGTTTAGCCTAATAGGTAGATGATTTGCAGGGTCTTCCATAGAGAGCCTCGAATGGAGCCATTTTTATGCTTGCCTGATAACTGTTGTTATAGGTCTGCCAAGTGTAAGTACTTGCTCTAATTCCCCTTGATGTCTAACACGCAAGACCTCAACATATCTTCCAAAATCTGGACAACTCACTCAGACTAACCATCCGTCTAAGGGTGAAATGCCATACTCATGGTGAGTTTAGTACCCATTTCTTTCTGTAGACTCTACCAGAACTATGAAGTAAAACAAGCTTCTCTATCAGACATGATAGTTTTGGGCACACCATGAAGCCTGACGATTTCTTTTACATAGATTTCTCCCAGCTATTGACTTGGTCTGTGGATCTGATTGGCAAGAACTGAGTCACTTTGGTGAAACGATCCGCAATCACCCAAATAGTATCTTCTCCTCTTTGATTTCTGGGTAAGCCATTGACGAAGTCCATGGCAATGTTATCCCACTTTCATTCAAGGATTGGGAGTAGTTGTAACATTCCAGAGGGTTTCTGGTGTTTTGCTTTCACTTGTTGACATGTTAAGCACTTAGAAACGTATTTAGCTATGTCCCTTTTCATTCCTCTCCACCAGTAGGTTTTCCTGAGGTTCTAGTACATCTTATCCTCACCAGGGTGCATGTTATACTTAGTTTGATGGGCTTCATCAAGTATGACCTGCTTATTTTGTCCTTGCTAAGGTACACAAATCCTTTCTCTGAGTCTTAGGATATTTTTAGTGTCTAACCTAAAGTCAGCATGCTTTCTTTGTGTAACTCCTTCAATTAGTTGAGTGAGACACTTGTCTTGCCTTCGTTCATCTTTGATCTAATGCAACAGGTCCGATTGGCAAGATATATTGTAAAGGTAGGCTTCCTTTTCATTAAGGGTCACTCCCAGCCTAAAATCCTCGATCAATTGGTACATCTAACCTTTCTCCTCGTCTTGTTTGTTAAGCTTCCTACTCAAGGCATCAACCACCATATTGGCCTTCCTTGGATGGTAGTGCAATTGAAAATCATAATCCTTAAGAAACTCCATCCACCTTTGTTGCCTAAGATTTAGTTCTTTCTGGGTGTAAGTGTATTTCAAACTCTTGTTCAGAGAATAGATCAAAGTTCTCACCGTAAAGATAATGTCTCCAAACTTTCAAAGCAAACACTATGGTTGCTAGCTTTCGGTCATGAATAGAGCAATTTCCCTCATGGACCTTCAGTTGTCTTGAGGCAAAAGCGATGGCTTGCTTTTCTTGCATTAAGACTGCGCCCAATCCACTCAGTGAGGCATCAGTATACAGTGTGTAAGTCACACTAGGAGTTGGGGTGACTAGAACAGGAGTCGTAGTCAATCTTGTCTTCAGTTTTTGGAATGACCGTTCACGTTTCTCATCCCACTGGAACTTAACTCCTTTTTTGGTCAACTTAGTCATAGGTTCTGCCAACATGGAAAAGTCCTTAATGAACCTTCTATAGTAGCCTGCCAAGCCCAAGAAACTTCTAATTTCTGTTACTGTCTTAGGTTGCTTCCAATTCATGATGGCTTCGACCTTTTCTAGGTCTACAACAATACCTTTTGCTATTACAACATGGCCTAGGAACTTCATAGTTTCCATCCAAAACTCACATTTACTGAATTTAGCATATAGTTGGTTTCTTCTGAGGGTTTCTAGCACGATCCTCAAGTGTTCTAAGTGTTCAACTTCTGACTTGGAGTAGATTAGGATATCATCCACGAACACTACTACAAAATGGTCAAGGTATTGTCTAAACACTCGGTTCATCAAATCCATGAAGGCCGCCGGGGCATTGGTCTAACCAAAGGGCATCACGGTGAACTCGAAGTGTCCATATCTTGTTCTAAAGGTCGTCTTGTGAATGTGAAACTCTCAAATCCTCAGCTGATGATATCTTAACCTAAGATCAATTTTAGATAAATGAGTGGCTCCTCGTAATTGTTCAAATAGGTTACTAATCCTTAGTAAAGGATATTTATTCTTTACTATAGCTTGATTCAACTTCTGGTAGTCAACACACAGTCACAAGGAACCATCCTTCTTTTTCACGAATAGTATTAGGGCTCCCCAAGGTGATTCACTCGGCTTGATGAAACCTTTCTCCTTGAGCTCGTCCAGTTGAGTTTTCAGCTCAATTAGTTCTACTGGCGCCATTCTATAAGGAGGTATGGCTATAGGGTTGGTTCTAGGGTGAAGTTCAATCTTGAACTCTAACTCTCTAGCTGTGGTAGTCTAGGTAAATCATTTGGGAACACATCCTCGTACTCACTGACTATAGCTAGGTCGTGAATATTCTTCAAGTCAGTAGGTTCTTCTTCAGAGAGTTCCTCGAACTCATCCGTCTACTTCAAACAATTCAGCAAGGCTAGGGTTGGACTCCTTGGTAGTCTTCGCATATCCCCATTGATTTTAAACATCTCCCTAGAAGGTAATGTTATGGTTACCCGTCTCTTAGGACAATCTATCTAGGCCTGGTACTGGTTTAACCAATCCATCCCCAATATTACATCATAGCCATAGAAAGGTAGGGTATATAGGTCGATTGTTAAAAGTTTATCCCCAAACCTAAGGTTGTAACTACACATCTTTTTTGAAGTCACAATGGTCCCTATTGGTGTGGACACATTCAAAGTCACAGGCATTGTTTTTGTCACAAGTTGTAACCTATCAGCTAGTTTTTTAGAGATAAAAGATTTTGAGGCACCCGAATCAAACAACAATCTCACAACAACATTAAACAATAGGAACGTACCTTCTACTATAGGGGCTTGGTCATCTTGGGTCTCAATCGTGAACATTCTAGCCTGGTTCTAACCACGGCCTTGGTTTTGCCCTTGATTGGCATTCTGATTCTATCAGGCTTGAAGACACCCATTCTGACTTCCCCTTGAGTATTCTATTGTTGCTGTTGGGAAGCCTAAGCTGGTGCAGTTGGGTAATTTTTCGCCAAATGATCCTTCTGCTTGCATACGAAACACAATCCCAACATCTTAGCTTCTTCCCTTGACTCGTCTTTGTTCTGACTGCCCCTGTTCCTGTGGAGCCTTACCACTTTTGTTTTTCTTCTGGGTCCCTTGTTGGTCCTTTTTGTTTTCGTTCCACTTATTTTTTCCTCTCAACCTTTTGGTCTAGGTTGAGTTCTTGTTCCAGGATTAAAGCCCATTCTACAACTTCTTTGTAGGTTCAGAAGCCTAATGTCATGATAACTTTTTGAATCTCGATCTTGAGACCCTACGCAAATCTGTTGGCTTTCATCCTCTCTTCCCAGATTAATTCCTTAGAAAATTTGGCTAGTTCAGTAAACTTCACCTTGTATTCAGTTACTGTAAGATCCCTCTGGTTAAGTCTCACGAAGTCTTCTTGCAACTTTCTGAGAGTTGCCTCCGGGAAGAACTTGTCATAAATTTTTTCTCTGAACTCTCCCCAAGTCATGGTCTCAACGTCAGTGTTGGGATCCATCTGCATTATCCTCCACCATCCATGGGCTGGTCCTTCGAAATGGTGTGTGGCTAGTGCTACTCATCTTGAACCCATCACCTTTAGCACATTTAGTAATTCCTCCATCTCCTGGTACTAGTGGTTCTCAAAGATGTAGTCAGTAGTTCCATCGAATGAGGGAGGGGGAAGCTTTTGCAAATTCAGTAGCATCTTCTTCTATTTTTCATCTTCCAAGTCTTTTGGATTCCTTTGACATTCTTGGGGTACTAGTGTTGGGACTTGGATTGGAATAGGTTCAGGTGCTTGAGGCTGAGGAGCAACCTGAGGGATTATCTGTGGAAGTGTCCTTCACAGTTGATCTAGTACCCTCTGTGACATTTCATTCATCATAGCTTCCATCCATGCCTCCATTCGTTCCTCCATTCGTGCCTCCATCCTAGTAGGCAGTTCCTGCTCTCGTTGTTCAGTCTCCTCAAAGGTGGTGAATCAAGTTACGTACCTCCTAACTCCAACCATTTACTTGTAAATTGAGCAGAGTGTCAGTATGTGTCGAATATTCGTACTATCATGGCTCTAGATTCATGTTTCTAGGTTCTCAATTTGTTCAGTAGCCTAAAGTCTTTCTTTTTGGTTCTTTTGATGCGTATTAGGTACAGGATTTGGTTTAAAGCAAATAGACATTACAACATGTATATCATACAATCATACAATCAAGCTAGCACAACAATGTTACAAGCTTCCACCTAAGCTTTTAGGTTCAAGTGTCCCACACCACTCTACCCCTTCCACTTAGGCTTTCACTCAGAATAGAGCCACACCCAAACAATTTCGCAAACTGCTCAATAACTAAGGTTCCCGAGCCTACTATTGTAATACCCCAGAATTTTGTCAAATAACTAAATAAATTAATTTCAAAATTCTTTTGAGTGCAAATTGTGGGATAACACATGAAAAATAAAATAAATTAGAGTTATAG
>JAJIYU010005124.1:0-23039 GCA_030144865.1 Tinospora cordifolia
ATTTAATTAATTGAGTTTATGAATTTCAGTTATTTCTTATACTATTGCCTTATTAAATTCTTAATTTTAAGTTATGTACGGTTAAATACGATCAAGGAATGAAATGACTGAAATAGAAAGTCAAGTGTACGTCGCTTGTAATGTAACACCGGCCCGACTCGCCATTTGGTTTAGTTCAATGTCAAGAAAAATGGTGGATGCGTCCAATGCTTAATGATACGGGGGTTGGGGTGTTACAACCTGAGTCAAACAATAGTTTCACAGTAAGGTTAAACAACATGAACATACCTTCCATTGCAGGGACTTGTTCCTCCTGAGTTTCAACATCAAACATTCTAGCCTGGTTTTGACTACGACCCTAGTTCTGCCCCTAATTGGCATTCCGTTGTTGTTGTTTGGCTTGACGATGACCGTTCTTACGACCTTCCCGAGCGTTTTGCTATTGCTACTACTAAAGCACCTGAATTGTTACAGTTGGGCAATTTCTTACAATATGACCTTTTTGCCTGCATAGATAACACAGTCCCAGGCTCTTCGCTTGTTCTCTAGGCTCTTCACTTTTTGTCTGGCTTGAGGATGACCGTTCTTACGACCTTCCCGAGTGTTTTGCTGTTGCTACTACTAAAGCACCTGAATTGTTACAGTTGGACAATTTCTTACAATATGACCCTTTTGCCTGCATAGATAACACAGTCCCAGCTCTTCGCTTGTTCTCTAAACTCTTCCTTGTTCTGCCCCTGTCTTTGTGGTGCCCTCCCACCACTCTTGTTCTTTTCTGGGCCCCCTGATGATCCTTCTTATTCCCAGCCCATTTGTTCTTTCCTTTCACCCATTGCTCCAGGTTGATTTCTTGTTCCAGAGTTAGGGCCTTTTCCACAACATCTTTATAAGTCCTTAAGCTTAGTGTTTTCACTATCTTTTGGATCTCCATCTTGAAATCTTGTGCAAAATGACTAGCCTTCATTCTTGCTTCCCTGATCAGGTCTGAAGAAAATTAGGCGAGCTCTATAAACTTCTTTTCATATTCAGCTACAATCATGTTCTCTGATTCAGTCGGACAAAGTCCTCTTGTAGCTTGCTCAAGGTCGCTTCCTGATAAAAATTTTCATAGAAGATTTCTGTGAAGTTCTCCTAGCTAATAGCACAAACATCCATATTAAGCTCCATCTTCATCACATGCCACCAACTTCTGGCCGGTCCCTTGAAGTGGTGTGTGGCCAGTGCCACCCTTTTTGACCCAATTACCTTCAGTACATTGAAAATTTCCTCCATCTCCCGATACCAGTGGTTAGCCACAATGTAATATGTAATACCATCAAATGAAAGAGGGTGGAGCTTCTGCAGTTCTATTAGCATCTTTCTTTGTTTCTCATCTTTCGGATCGTCCTGAGCCCTCTGACGTTCAAGAGTTGGGGCCATAGGTGCTGGTTGTTGAACCTGGAGAGGTTCAGGCACTTGAGGCTATGGTACTACCTGAGGGAGTATCTAGGGTAGAACCATCATGAGTTGATCAATAACTCTTCGAGTATTCTCTATTCGGGTTTCCATGCTAGCCGATAATTCCTAATCCCTCTACTCTGTCTCATCAGAAGTGGTAGATCAAGTAGCGTACCTTTTTGTTCCATCCATTATCTACAAATCGAGTAGATTGTCAGTGTCAACGTTTGTATTATCATAACTCTAGATTTAGGTCTTTAGGTTCTCATTTGTTCAGTGGCCTAATAGTTTATACTTCTAGGTTTTTTTTGTTCTTGGGTATAGAATTTGGTGTCATATGACATACATATAAACACATCAAGCATGTTGTTCAAACAATCATACAAGCAAGCAATTTCATGCTAGCATAGCAAAGTTACAGGCTTCTATCTAAGCTTCTAGGTTCAAGTGTCACATACCACTCTAGCCCTTCCACTTAGACTTTCACTCAAAAAATTGCTATACCCAAAAAATTTCACAAATGTCTCGATAACTAAGGTTTTTCGAGCCTACTATACCTAACCGTCCCATACCAACCAAGCATAGAGAAATAAGTTCTTTCAAAGTCACCAATCATTCACCAACCATGGTCCATCATTCTTCGACTCCAAGCTTCATCCATACCCCCGAATTCCTTTGCATCCCATACTGCATATAAACCAGAGATATAGAATCTTCTCGATCTCGTGTTCTGACCAAACAAGTGTTCTGTTCTCGCACATTTTTCAGTTTCTAACCTATGTCCTAGAGTTTTATGCATTTGATCCACTGTTCCACCCTTGGCTACACCATTGTTCTTACCTAAATCTCTTCCCTTGACCTAGGGTTTCAGTCTGGTTGGCTCACAATTGAATTGCTTGAAGTGCCTAATATTTGATCAATGCTTGCATGTGTAGTATTTTGGCTTTAATAATGCTTGAGATGTATTTTGTATAATCCATTGGGCTCTTTAAGCTCATCCCACTTCTTATTGTTTAGGTAACCAATGAAGTTCCCTTTAGATGTTGGGTTTGCTCATGGTCGTTACTTCAGACATGGGCTAGAGGGTCAATAGTTATTTTATTTCCTATTTTATCAATTGTAACACAACCATGGGGGCCTAACTTCAATTTATTATTATTTATGTTATTTGATCTAGTTTGTCATCCCAAATCTCAATTATTAATGTTAATTGAATTAGTTATTCATATGTTTTCATGGGATGTAGCGTAGTGGGACTAGGAGATTATTGATGTATGAAATAGTACTATGCTGATTCTCAATGGTGACACGTGGATGCAAATGAAAATGATTAAGCATACATCCTTATATATAGATTTGTTACGGTATTGATTATGGCTTGGGAATAGGGGTGTTGTAGCTATTCACTACCACAGTAGTGTGTAAATTGTCCAATTTGAACCAACATGAACATGGTGCATTGGTTACCATAGTCTTGTCACTCTTTACCACTATAATATGTAAAACATGCGCTAAAATGATTATGTAAAGCCTTCAAATGCGTGAGCTTAGTCTAAAACATCACATACTAAAACTTTACACCCAAGAAGCGCGTAGAATAGAAAGAAGTAGCTTTAGGAAAGAACTCTTCAAAGAAAACAATATCAAAGATTCCTAAACCTATCCAAACTAACCCTAATTATATAAAAACCTGGGATTGGCACCCTCTATTCTCATTCTCATGCAACCATAGGATTCCCTTCTTTTCCTTTTTCTCCTAGTTGTCTTCTCGTTCTTCTTTCATTCCCTAACCATCCCAGATAGTACGCATAGTAGCAAAAAGAAGAAAAACCCATTATATTGAATAGCAGTAGGGAATTCAGATCACAGGAAGCACTTCCAGACGTTTTATAACGTAAAACCGACCCATAAGTGATTAATCACATTCTATTCTTCATTTTTTTTATTTTTGAATCTCCTGTTAACAACCTTTCCTATCCTCAAAATAGAACCCTAGATGAAGCTAAGAAGTTCTTTTGGAGCATCTGAGGGATTCAATTGATCAAAGAAGGTATGAAGATTCTATCTAGTTGCAAATGCATGACTTATGGTCTATAGTTTAAGGTGTTAGAATGCCATGAGCATAGGAAAACATGGGATGGCAAAAACATGCACGCAAGTCTATTTTTCATGCTGATTACTGTGGTATTAATCTTAGTTACCATGGTACTGCACTTGTTTCCTCCTCTATTTTCTAGACCTTCACTCTAGTTACTATAGTACTCTATTGTGATAGTATACTTGTAATGCCATGAAAAAATTTGTACGAAATTCAATTAAATGAAATAAATAAATCCTAAAAAATTTTATGAAATTTTTGGGATACAAAATTGTGTATATTTTAAATTTTAGCTAAAATGAGAAACAAAATTAATTAAGGAAAGCTTTAGAAATTTTAGTGTACAAATAATTATATAGAAAGGTTGGGTATTTAAATAAAAATATCAAATCAAGAGTTGTTGAATATTACAATATAGTTTAATATTTAACTAGAAATATAAAATAAGTAGAATAATTAAATGATATATTTGGGTTGCAAAAATTAGCAAGTTCTGTTCAAAAATGTTATATAAATAAATACAGGTAAATTAATTTCGTAAAATTATATGAAAATTGAGGTATAATTGTGTTGATGCCTAAATGATTAGTGAGAATTTCATTCAAATTATAGAATTAGCAAGTCTCATTTGATAAAAAACGAAATTTAAAACATGCCATAAGCATGTGTGCACAAGAGACCAAATTAGAAAGGTTTCTAAAATGAAATCAACTCAAAAGAATGTATTAGCAATTTCTAAAGTAATTGCTTACTAATATATGTGCTTGGGTAATAAGTAAACTAGAGAATTAGAAATGTTTATAAAATGAAATCAACTCTAAAGAATGTACTAGCAACTTTAAAAATAATTACTTACGAACATATGTGCATGGGAAACAAGTAAAGTAGAGAATTAAAAAGGTTTCTAGAATGACATGAACCCAAAAGAATATATTAGTAACTTCTTGCTTACTAATATATGTGCTTGGGGAATAAGTAAAATAGAGAATTAGAAAGGTTTCTAAAATAAAATCAATCCAAAAGAATGTATTAGCAACTTCTAAAACCTTTAATCACTAATTCTTATGCATAGGAAACAAATAAAATGGAAAGGGAGAGTTTTAGAAAGATTTCCACAATGAAGACACCACAAACATGCCAATTCATGCCCATTAGAACTCTACATAAACCCAAACATGAGCACCATTCTCTTCATCCCAAAGCAAGAGCTGATAAGATCCCTCTTACTTTCTATAGCCTCTCTCTTGGCACCTCTTTTCAATTCTTAAGAGTTCTTGAGTGTTCTTGAGATCCTAGACATCTTAGAGGGTGGAAGTGCTGCTGAAATTCTGATTTGTGCAACTAAGATTTCAAAACAAGGTGGAAGTAATTTCAAAAACCCCATCTTTACTAGTTTGAATTAATATCATGTTCATGCATGTTTTAAAATTTGTTTATCATACATATTTCAATTTCAGTCCATTCACAGGATTTAATTTTTAGTTTAATACATATATCATGTTTAAGCATTCATAAAATCATGCCATACTTAGCTTTCCATGCTTAGACTGATTTTGAGATATGACACATGCAAGTGATGTTTTTATGCTTTTATGATGATAATATGTTCAATTTTAATTCTTTAATGATTCATGGTTATGAGAATTCAAATAAAAGACTTTGATATTAAGAACCATGTACTCTCATGGTAATCCAAAAGGATACTATAGGTGTTCTTTACATATACTATGTGTATATGAGTTACATATATTGTGTGTATATGGTTGTAGCACAAAATACTTGGAATATGAGCAAGGGACCCTAAATCCAATAGAATATGACATAAAGAATTGTCTTTCCGCTCATGGGGAGGTATTTTGATAAGAGCATCAAGAGATTGGACCCCCTTTTAGTCTAACATACAATTGAAAATAAGAAATTGTTTGAAACACCTAATGTATGCAAGTGTTTGAGTTTGAATGTGTTATTAGTTTGAATTAGTAACTTGGTTGCTATTTGAATGATCCATTGGGTTATGTGCTCACCCTTCCTCTTTTATCCTTTCTTGGAATGCGGGCAAGGGACCCTAAATCTAATGGAATGTGACATAAAGAATTGTCTTTCCACTCATGGGGAGGTATTTTGATAAAAACATCAAGGGATTGGACCCCCTTTCAGTGTAACATACAATTTAAAATAAGAAACTATTTGAAACACCTAATATATGCAAGTGTTAACTTTGAATGTATTACTAGTTTGAATTAGTAACTTGGTTGTTTTTAGAATGATCCATTGAGTTATGTGCTCACCATTCCTCTTTAATCTTTTCAAGAAATTAAATTACATGATGAAGCTTGCTAAGTATTTAGATCGCTTATTTTTAGAAAGTTCCTATTTTTATTTCTAATGTAAGGGCATTTGCCCAAATTTTGGGTATCTATAATGTAAGACTTCCACTAAATTTAATTTCTTTTATTAGTTTTGAGTTATCTAATTTCTTTTACTAAGCAGATTTTAGTCTCGTCACCTGATCTGGAGGTTATCCCACCAACTTATACGAGTAGTCGGAGTTGAAGAACACCTGTACTTTCTATAAAAGAAAATTGGAAGATAGAAAATTACGGCAAAAAGCTTGCTAGAAGTCAAAAAAGATGACAAAGGTGGTATTGTGACCAAATAGTGGATCAAATGCATAAAACCTTTAGGACATAGGTTAAAAACTAATAACGTGTGAAAATGAAACACTTGCTTGCTCAGGACAACAGATCGAAAAGATTCTATATTTTTTATTTCTATGTGGTATGGAACGCATCAGAATTCGGGGTTATGGAGGAAGTCTGGACTCAAAGAATGACAAACCATATTTGGTGAATGATCAATGACCTTGGAAGAACGTGTTTTCCTATGCTTGGCTGGTATGGGACAATCAGGTATAGTGGGGCTCAGGAAACCCTAGTTGGCGAGACATTTGCAAAATTGATTGGGTGTGGCAAATTTCTAAGTGGAAGTCTAAGTCGAAGGGATAGGGTGGTATGGGACGCTCGAACCTGAAAGCTTAGACGAAATCCTAGAATTTTGCTATGCTAGCATTAACTTGCATGATTGCCTGATTGTTTGAACACATGATTAGACTTGCTTTAAATATGAAACCAAATCCCGTACCCAACAACAGCTCAAACAGAACTTAGAAGAATAAAGTACTAGGCTACTTAAGGAATCGAGAACCTAGAGACATGAATTTAGAGTAATGATAGTACGAATGAAATAAAAGGCTTGGTAATACGGACTCGATGAACAAATATACACGGGACAACTATCTTTTCAAGTCTAAAAAAACATGTTGTATCCCTAAGATAAGAAAAGATGGGTTGCGTGCCCCAGATTATTATTCTCCTAAATCTTTCGTCGTGATACCTTATTGGATACTGAAATGGGCTTTGACTTTGAAATAATAGTTGGATCTAAGAGATACACTACCAAAGTTGCCACATCTAACAACACCGAATCACGAGGACAAGAGGCATACTTAGATGGAGGAACATCTGAATGCACTGAAGGTGATAGGTTCGCGTAGAGTAGCATTGGCCACCCACCACTTCAAGGGACCAACCAGAAGTTGGTGGTGAATGATGAAAATGGATCTTAACACTAATGTTGAAACAATGAGCTAGGAAGAATTCAAGGGGTTTTCTACAAGAAATTCTTTCCAGAGGCCACGCTGAGGAAGCTATAGGAAGATTTCGTTCGACTGAATCAGAGGAACCTAACTGTAGCCGAATGTGAAAGGAAGTTCATTGAGCTAATCAAATTCTCGCCAGAACTGATTGGAGAAGAGAGAATGAAAGTAAATCATTTTGCATAGGGTCTCAAGATGAAGATTCGGAAGATTGTAATGTAACACCCCAATCCTAATATTCTTTCAATTTTTGGACATAGCCACTATTTTGACAATGGACTTAACCATACAGGCAAATTGGACTAATATTACTTTACAAGTAACTTACTCGTGACATTCTATTTTAATTATCTTATGTCTTAATGCAATTCAAGAGTACTTAACTCAATTTTAGGAATCAAATCAAATAAGGAAATAATACAAGAGATTTTCATAAACTTTATTAATTTAAATAAAGTGGAGTACATAACTCAATCTCAAAATAATACTATTACAACGGAATATTCAAAACTTGGGCTATCACAATTTGCACGTCTTCATGCACATTCAATTTTCTAAAAATAAGAGAGGAGTGTGAGCACATAGCCCAATGAATTCTTTTTAAACAATCAATTTTCTAATTTAGACTAAACACACATCCATAATTCATACACTTGCATACATTATGTGTTTCAAGCAACATTTTGTGTATAGTTGTGATTTAGACCAAAAACATCTTCACGGCCCTTGATGTTCTTAACAAAGTACCACCATAGAGTGAAAAAGGCATTTCTTAGCCAATTTCATTGAACTTAGGGCCTAGCCCATATTCCAAGTATTTTGAGACATCACCCATGTGAACTAATCACATGTAAAGAACATCCATAGTAACCCACATGTTCACTGTGATGATATATGATTATTAATCATCATCATATCATAATTAATTTCATATTCAAGAATCATAAAATAGGAAAAATAAATTTCAGATTATAAACAATCTAAAATCAAAGCATGAATCACCCAAAAACATGCACCAAACATTGAAATAAACCTAAACATGGTACTAGGCATGGCATGGATTCATGAATGCCTAAAACATGCTCATGTACTAAACTGAAATTGAAATCATAAATTAAATTTCTGAAATTGAAACATGAATGATTGCTGAAAATTAAACATGCAATGAACATGGTATTAATCTAAAGAAAAAAGATGACATTTTAGAAATCACTCCAACCTTAATTGCAAGTTTGATGGAAATCCGATAGAGGTTCCTTTCTTCAACACTTCTAGCACTTCAAGACTACCCAAGAACACTCAATCAAACATTCAAGAATATCTCAAGATCACTCAAGAACACAAAGATTGCCAAGAAGAAGGCTGGAAAAAGCTAAGAGGGAAGTGTCAACTCTTTGCTTTGGGATGAAGAACAAGCGTGCACAAGGGGGATTTATATAGATTTTTAAGAGCACAAGGGGGAAATTTTTTGGCATCTTTAATTAGGGTTTTCTCACATATGACGACTAGGGTTTTTGCTCATAACACACACATACAAGATGGCTGGGGTTTTCTTAAGGATATGATGGTAATCTCTTCACATGGTGTTAAGATTAGAGCATTTTGGGTTTTGGAAACTTTCTTATTCTTGGTTTTTGGTTTCTTCTTTGTGTGTGTGAGAGCTAGGGTTTCATGTTTCACCATTTAGACACTTCCAAATTAGGGTTGCTCACATGTGTGCACACACACACACATGGACCGATTTTGCATGATAGGGCATAGCACATGATCAAAGTATGGTACATGAGATCATTCTTCATGGTTTCTCATAGATTTGGTATACCTGATCATTTGCATAACACATGGGATTATTCTATAGGATTTCAAATAAGGGAAACGTCCCATTGAGGTTGGGTAGGGTGAGGGTGTACATGATTATGGTGTTCTACCTATGTGGTTTGCACATGTTTAGGGGTGGCCATGAATTTATGGGTTCATATAGATTTAATAAAAATTCATATCTTATTATTTACCAAGAATTAAGGACTTTATTATATATTTTTGTGTTCATAATAAAGTAATATACATTTTCAAACTATCATTTGGCTAAGGTAACCCTCATTTCATTTACTTTCCTAATTTAGAATTCACTGAAGGGTATTAAGCAAATGAAACCCAAATTTTGGCCAATTGAGCTGATTTTTGGATATGTTCTCTAGTTGATCAGCTCATGGCATCTCGTGTCATTTAAGATCGTTTTGAGGCCAAAAGATACACTAAATGGGGTTTGGACTTGCTAAGTTGACCATTTTCATTTCTCACCAAAATTCAATCAAATGCAATTGAATTGTTTTATTTTATTGAGTACTAGATTACAGGGTATTACAAGTAAGGATTCTAGGCCTAAAGACATACAATGACGTCTTAGAAAGGGCTCTGACACTAGAGCAAGAGCTCAACCTAGAGCAAAGGTTGAAGGGGAAGAACAAGAGGTCCAAGAATGAAAAAAAATCAAGGGGCTCAGAAGAAAAGCTAGAATGGTGGAAAAGCACCATAGAAATTTGGGTAGACCAAGGACGAGTCCAAGGAACAAGCAAGGAGACAAAGACTGTGCTATGTGTGCAGGTAGAAGGGTCATATTGCCAGAAATTACCCAACTGCACTTGCTCAGACTCATCAACAACGACCACCATAAGGATGAGGTCAGAACGGTAGTCTTCAGGTTAGGTAGCAGAAATAGAACGCCAATTAGGGACAGAATCGAGGTCGTGGTCAGAACTAGGCAAGAATGTTTGTTGTTGATGCCCAGGAAGATAAAGTCACTACTGTGGAACGTATGTTCCTACTATTTAATGTTGCTTTGAGACTGTTATTTGACTTGGATGCCTCAAAATCATTTATCTCTGAAAAACTAGTTGATAGGTTACAACTTGTGACAAAAACACTACACATAACTTTGAATGTGTCCACACCAATAGAGACCATTGTTTTCTCAATAAGAATGTGTAGTTGTGACCTAAGGTTTAGGATAAACTCATATTAGTTGACCTATGCACCTTACCATTTTATGGCTATGACATGATCTTGGGGATAGATTGGTTAGAGCAATACCAAGCCTAGATAGATTGTCCTAAGAGGTGAGCAACCATAACCCTACCTTTAGGAGAACCCTATAGAATTGACGGAGATATGCGGAGACTACCGAGGAGTCCAACCATAGCCATGTTAAATTGTTTGAAGTAGAAGGATGAGTTCGAGAGACTCTCCGAGGAGGACTCTATTGATCAAAAGAAAATTCAAAACCTAGCAATTGTTAGGGAGTACAAACACATATTCCCAAGCGACTTATTCAGACTACCACCTACTAAAGAATTAGAGTTCAAGATTTAACTTCACCTTGGAACCAACCCTATAGTCATACCTCCATATAGAATGGCTCCAGTGGAACTGATCATGTTGAAGTCTCAACTAGACGAGCTTCGGGAGAAAGGCTTTATCAGGCCATGTGAGTCACCTTGGGGAGCTCCCATACTATTTGTGAAGAAGAAAGATGATTCCATGAGACTATGTGTTGATTGTCGAAAGCTGAACTAGGCAACTATAAAGAACAAGTACCTTCTACCAAAGATTGATGACCTATTTGTTCAATTGAGAGGACCCACTCATTGCTCGAAGATTGATCTTAGGTTGAGATATCACCAATTGAGAATCAGGGAGTCTAATATACACAAGACAACCTTCAAAACATGATATGGACACTTTGAGTTCATCGTGATGCCCTTTAGTTTGACCAATGCCCCAGCAACATTCATGGATTTAATGAACCGAGCGTTTAGACAATACCTTGACTAGTTTGTGGTGGTATTTGTGGACGACATCTTGATTTACTCTAAGTTAGAAGCTGAACACCTAGGACACTTGTAGATAGTGTTGGAGACCCTCAAAAGGCACCAGTTATATGCCAAGTTTAGCAAGTGTGAATTTTGGATGAAGACAGTCAAGTTCCTTGGCCACATAGTATCAGCAAAAGGCATCTCTGCAGACCCAGAGAAGGTGAAAGTTATCATGGACTAAAAACAACCAAAGACAGCTATAGAGATCAATAGTTTCTTAGGCCTGGGTGGATACTATAGAGATTTATCCAAAACTTCTCCAAATTAGGAAAACATATGACCAAGTTAACAGGAAAGACATTAAATTCAATTGGGATGAGAAGTACGAACAATCGTTCCAAGAACTAAAAAGGAAATTGACTTTGACCCCTATCTTAGTCACTTCAACCTATGGTGTCACTTATGTCCAGTATACGGATGCTTCGTTGAATGGACTTGTAGCAGTCTTGATGCAAGAGAAGCAAGTAGTCGCTTATGCTTCACGACAATTGAAGGTCCATGAGAAGAATTACCCTACTCACGACCTAGAATTAGCAGCCATTGTATTTGCCCTAGAGATTTGGAGACACTACCTTTATGGTGAGAAATTCAATTTGTTTTCTGATCACAAGAGCTTGAAGTACATCTATACCCAAAAGGAGTTGAACCACTGGCAACGAAGATGGATGGAGTTCTTGAAAGACTATGATTTCTAACTACACTAGCATCCGGGGAAGGCCAGTGTGGCGGACAATACCTTAAGTAGAAAATTCAACAAATAAAGGAAGAAAAGGGCTAGATGTGTCCATTGATTGAAGACTTTAGCCTGGGTGTAACCTTGAATGAAAAATGAGCCTATCTCTATAGGATGTCTTGCCAACTAGATCTTTTCTACACCAAATCAAGGATGAGTAAAGGCAAGACAAATGGCTCACTAGTCTGATGGAAGGAGTTACATAGGTTAAGCATACTGACTTTAGGCTAGATGCTAAGAATACCCTAAGACATGGCGAAAGGATTTGTGTGCCCCAAAATGGACAAAGTAAATAAACCATACTAGATAAGGCTCATCAAACCAAGTATACACCGCATCCAAGTGGAGATAAGATGTACCAAAACCTCAAAGACTTACTGGTGGAGAGGAATGAAGAGAGATTTGGTTAAACATGTTGCAAAGTGCTTAACTTGTCAACAAACAAAAGCAAAACACCAAAAACCCTTTGGAATGTTACAATGATTCCCAATCCATGAATGGAAGTGGGATAACATTTCCATGGACTTTGTTAGTGGTTTTCCTAGGAACCAAAAAGGAGAAGTTACTGTATGGGTGATTGTGGATCGTCTCACTAAAGTGACTCATTTCCTGCCAATTAGATCCACAGACCAATTTAGTAAGTTGGGAGAACTCTATGTGAAGGAGATAATCAAACTTCATTGTGTGCCTAAGACGATATTATTTGACATAGACTCTTGATTCACATCACAGTTCTTGTAGAATCTTTAAAAGGAGTTGGGCACTAGACTCACCATGGGCACTACTTTCCATCTTCAAACTGATGGTCATTCTAAGAGAGTCATTCAGGCACTAGACTACATGTTGAGGTATTGCGTCCTTGATTTCAAGGGCAAGTGGAGTAAGTACCAATACTTGGTAGAGTTTCCCTATAACGGTTATCAGGCAAATTACCAACCTGTTAGGTTGACTAGAAGATCATGTACTTATGTAACAAAAACAAATTTTCGTAGCGCGAGCACGTCACAAAAAAAAAGAGAATGAAAATGATAATAATAAATAAATTTATCAACTAAGTAATTAAAAATAAATATGCACCTTGAATATCATGGGGTGAATAAAAAAAGGGAAAATTTACCAATGTGAGCTTATGTATAAAAGGGAACTGCTTCATGTCTTGGTCACACACATACAAAGCATACACAAAGGAAACAGGGAGAGAGAGCTCATTGTTTTTCATTTTTTTCTTTTCTTCACTCAAGTTCTAGAGTTGGAGTAAGAAATCTCAAAAAAAAAAAGAAGAATACTGAAATGTAGCTGTGAACTGCATTTTTGTGTGAGACCATAGGAAACAGGGAGAACAAAGAAGGAAGGAGGAAGAAGAAGAGAGTAAACAGATCCGGTGTAGATCTGTTGTTGTTGTTGCATTTTCAATTGGAAACAAAAATTTGTAGTAGCGGGTACGCGAATATCAGATCGAAGAACCTATCTGGTGTGCAAAGGTGCAGAGATTTGTGTTTTGGGCGAATAACGAATAGAGGAATGAAGTGTAGTAGCTAGAACTTGATCTACTACTGTTGCGTCTTCACCGACTACAAAAAAGAATGAAACAACATTGTCGTTGCACCTCACATGAAAAGGAGCACAGATCTGAGCTCCTATGCATTGTTGTTGTGTTCGAATCAATGAAGAAAATGAGCATAAGCTTGCTGTGATTTGGATGAACGAACAGAGGAAATCACGATCTGTTGGTGCGTAGCTGCAGTCTGTGTTGATGTGTTTTCTGTTGTGTGTTTTCCAGCTATCGTCCACCATTTGCAGCTCCTGTCTGTCCGTGTGCGAAGAAGAGAAGGAGATGAGCTACTGTTCGCCGAGGGGTAGCTATTGTCCGTCTTTGATGTTGTGTTCTGCTTGTGCTCAAGAAGACAAACCGAAGGAAAGGGACAACATGTTGTGCAAGTTGCTGGGAAAAAATATCCAGCTAGTGGTTGCATCTGTTGGAGTGTGTTTCGCGATGAAGAAGAAGAAACAAGCTGTGGTGCTAGATTGCTGCTCGCTATCCACCGTAGTGCTGCTGCTGTCCGCCACTTGCAGCAATCCGTCCATTCGTGAAGAAGAAGCAAAACCAGCTATTGTGCGTTGATGGTGAACTGCATTTTGATTTGTGTTAGTGTTTAGTGGATTATTACTACTATGTGACGTATGAATATGAAAGTGTGGATTTGTTACAGATTTAAGATTTTTGAACTCATACAAGCCGTTACACACCCCTTCAAATCTAATTTAGTGCATCGAATCATAGTTCGAAAGGGCATGAAAGGGATCGAGCATAGCAATGAGGTATATTTTTGGCTAAATTTTTGGTAGTTGAAAAGTTTAT
The DNA here is from genome assembly GCA_030144865.1 of Tinospora cordifolia. NCBI lineage: Eukaryota > Viridiplantae > Streptophyta > Magnoliopsida > Ranunculales > Menispermaceae > Tinospora > Tinospora cordifolia. Next base: position 14,155 of record JAJIYU010005124.1, read on the forward strand.
AAATTTTGTGATTTTGATGGCTGAAAATTATTTTATTTCATATTTTCAGTGGATTTAGATGTGCGAAATGAACTTAGGAAATCTAAGCCTTCAGTAGACAAAAAATGGTTGAGAGATATATCTTGTTAGAACTAATATATGAAGCTTTAAAGCTTCGTTCAATAATTTTATTAGAACTAGTGTTTTTAGATCTATGGGGGAAATTTTTAAATAGACATTTGGGAAAAAAAAAAGAAAACAAAAAAGAGATGTTCATTAATCTTATATTTTTGGGTTGGACATAGTTAAAATAATTTTTTATTTTTATTTTATTTATTTATTTATTTATTTGTTTATTTTTTAATATAAATACGAAGGATGGAATTTGAAGGTGTGGAAATAATTTTAGATGACAATTAATATTTTAGGAGATTAGCGTGGATTTTAGATTGAGAAGTCTTATTTTGTTCGTAATAGAGTTACTTTTAATACGAACAGATGATTCTGATAAAAAAAAAAAGAAATATGATTGAGGTCTCGATGTAAATACAAAAAAAACTTAGAACTATTCTACGGAATTGGAAAATATTTGTTTGAGAGGTTAAAGAAAGTTTTAAGGGATTTTTTATTTATTGAAAATTTAATTAATCTAAATTGAAACAGAAATAGGGACTTTAGAGTGAATGGGAGGAACTTGAAAATAAAGTAATAAATTATCTTGATTTTTAATTTCAGATCAAGAATAGTGGAGGTGGTGTGGAGGCACGAGCGACTCCAGAAAAATTAAATGTAGGTGTGATTACTACACTCTCTATTATTATTTGAGTTTTTAATCCTAAACACGATGATTGTTTATTTTAATCGCGCATTTAGGAACATGTTAGGATTTATTATTGAATGATTACTGATTGAAATTATTGTCATGATATCATAACGTCCGATTATGTGCTTTCTAGAGATATAGATTGCTTAAATGATTTTATATAATTTTAATTACATAGATTAGTACATGCTAGGCTGTGGTAGATTGAAAACTTTGTCTGTGAAACAAAAGAAGATTAAATTAAGGCAAAAAGAACCATGTATGGCACGGTGATTGGCCTTAGGCTGTCATCGTGGGTGTCCTCAACTAGACTGGCGGCGAGCTGGGTGTCACTTCGGACCTCAAGCCCCCGCCAGGGTCCATAAAGGTAATTAGCCCTCGAGCGGTACCTCCAAATTTGCTCTCGGACCACGAGGGGGACACCGAGGCCATAAACCTTTTGGTCTTAACTGCAACAAAAATAATAATAAAGTGTTTGAAATGCCCTAATGTAATGAAAGTGTTTGTATGTTTGGTATTTTGGTCTGAATAATGCTAGTGATGTGCGGTATGATCGATTGGGCTCTTGAGCTCACCCCCTTTCTTTTTCAGGTGATTTTTGAGATAGCACGAGTTGACGGACGCCGTGGAGGACTCGGTTATTTTGGAACCTCGCCAAGGAGGTTGTCAGTCTTTGCTGTGCATTTTGTTTTAGTACTTGACTAAACTGGGCACGTGCCCCCTTTCTTTCCATTTGTTCTAAACATTTTACATGTGACTAAATGTTTTGGGATTATTTTGGAGATTTTTAATTTGTTTAAATTTGAATTCAATGTTTTCATTTCATTTGAAATTGCACTTATCCATTTCATTTACTTAGAAGTTATTTCAAAAAAAAAAATCATGCCGATTTTAAAGTGATTTTGTTATTACCAGAAAGAAAGAAATAGAATCTGAGAATAGATGGAGTAGCGCTCCCACTCTTGGCAAACGATGCGGCAGCAGCTTCCCTAGTTCAAACGGGCGCACATTATGAGCGAGCGCGGCCCAAGGGAACCCGCAACGAAAGAACCGGGATTTGAGGTGTTACAAAGCTGGTATCAGAGCCACGTTACTAGAAATACTGGGTTGAAACTTACACAGAATGAATTTGATTCGATCAGAAAGAGAACTTTTCACAGAAATGAAAATTTCACCAGATTTGATTTTCTCTAGAAAAGAATTTCTTCTAGATTTGACTTTCGATAAGTGGATAAAATGAGTAGAATCCATTTACTAGGCAGATAGAAGTCTAGCAAAGATTTAGGTGATGTCAGCGTGCACAAGTTGCTAATCGCTGTAGGACGAAAGTACTGTAGTGGCCCTGTAGGTTGAGCTCTCTACTTCGATAGTGGCCTTACAGGTTGGGCTCTATTCAAGAAAGGTCCAAAACTCGGGAACGATGGCATCACATGAAGGTGAGATAGAGTTTGAACTTGGTGATTTAGTAGACGAATCAGCTAGCCAAGTATTGAGACCATAGGTCTAGTTAGAGACTGGGTGTTGCTAGGGAGGCACAGTGGATCATAAAAGTAAATAAAAGCTTTTATTTCCTTGATCTCTATGTGGTATGGGACGCATAGGGATTTTGGGGTATGGAGGAATCCTGGACTCGGAGATTGACGGACCATTTATGGTGAGTGATTGATTCTTGGACAAAACTAGTATGCACTGTATTTTACTGGTATGGGACGGCCGCGTATGGTGGGTCTAGTTCCATTATGCCAGCGTGTATTATTTGATTGGTTGTTGTGTGCTTGTATGTTATATATGTGGTATGATTATTTTGACTGTTGATACACAAATTTCTGTACCCAAAAACAAACATATTACTATTTACTTAGAAGCATTAACCCCTAGGCCACGGAAACAAATCGAAAACTTAGATACTTGAATTTAGAGTCACAATATCACGATGACTTGAAGGATATTGTTGGATGTGAAAAATTTTCTACTTCAATAAATCAAATTATTCCATACTAAAATAAATCTTTGACTTGTAGATAATGCCGAGAGGTCGAGGTTGACCCGGGAGAAGTGCGGCCAGAGGTAGGGATGGAGCCGAGACAAGGCATAGTGATGCTGGTACTCCTGTGACATTGGCACTAGTAGTGGTTACACTGATGCCAAAGGCCATCACCAAGATGATGCGGAGGGCAGTGGAGCAGGCAATGAAGACCTAGCAGCCATCAGTACTAGTACAGCCACAGTTATCGACAGAGCCACCGGCACAGGTTTAGCATTAGGTCCATCATGGGTCCACTTCCACGGAGGCAGTACTGTAACACCCCAACCCCCCGTATCTTAAAGCAGTGTACATGGCCACTATTCTCTTGATAGTGGACTTAACAAAATGGTTGGTCAGGCCGGTGTTACATTACAAGTGACACACACTTATTCTTTTCTTTTCAATATCCCGTGCCTTTGTATAAAATTCAAGAATACAAAACTTTTAACAAATTCAAAGCAAATTAAAAGAAATAAAGAAATTCAAACTATTTTATTCATAATAGAAAGAATAATTGAAAGTACTAAACTTCTCAAAAAGAACTAATTATTATAGTAGAAGACTTCAAAATACATTTTAGTAGAAAAACACAAAAACTTTGGGCAACACGCCCTAGAAATTCAAAAAATATAATACTGTAGAAACTTTCTAAGGACTATCTATATTCAACTGCTCCATGGGTTTCATGTTCCTAAAAAATAAGAAAGGAAGGAGTGCACATAGCTCAGTGGATCCTTTTCAAACAACCATTTTTCATATTCAAACTCATAACACAATCATAATTCAAACACTTGCAATCATTAGGCATTTTAAACAACAATTTGTTCAAGTCGAGTCTTACACCAAAAGGGCCTTTAATCCCTTGATGTTCTTAACTATGTAAATAGGGCCCACTCGGCATCAACCAGTTAGTGGCATGTGTCGGCGTCAACCCGTTACACATAGTGACCCACTAGTGGTACACGACCCTCAAGTACTTAGGTCTGAAAACCATATGACCTAACTCATATGAAAAGAACATCCATAGTGTCGCCTTGACCACTATGATGGTACATTGTTATTATCACCATCGTCTTAGATTAATTTTCATATCATGATCTCATAGAATAAAATTCAGAATATGAAATCAAACTAAAATTCATAAAACACACAGTCAATTCATGAAAAACTCATAAAACATGCATCATACTTTAATTTAAAAGCCTAAGCATGATACTAACATGGCATGGATGATATGATTTCTCAAACACGAATCAAAACTGATATACTGAAAAACATTTAAAATTCTATAACTGAACTTAAAAAATCTCTGAATTCAGTGAAAAACACACAAACAATGAGCATGCCATGAATTTAAATAAGAACAGAAGGGTGCTCTAGAAATCACTAACACCTTGTGACACTTTCTTCTGAAATTTCAGCAGCAATTCCCCCCACGTACTAGTGCCAATGAAGATCGCCCAACTTAATTCCCCAATTCGAGAAAAGAACTTCTCACACACAAGTAAGAGGAAGGAAAGATAGGAAGAGGTGCCAAGAAGAAGTCTTAGAAAATAAGAGGCAATTTTAACTCTTAGAAACTAAGAGCCTAGGGGGGTTTATATAGGTTTTCAAAGGGAGAAAAATAGAAAGTTTTGAGTTTTTCTTTGAATAAAACACCCTAATTCTCTTTAATTTCATACTTTATAATTTTGAGAATAAAATGAATATTTTTTTAGATTTCTTTCAGATTTTTCATGATTTTTTTTTTGTAATTTTCATTTTTTTATTTCAGAGTAACGATCTGGGCCGTCGGATTAATCTCGGATCGATCAACGAAAATTGGAGCCTTTGATCTTGGTCGTTGGATTTCCTCGAGCGCATCAACAGTTCGCGATCAATCCAAAAAACATCTCTGATGGGATCGTTGGATCTTCCTCAAATGCAACATGATTTTGTGATCAACTAACGCGACTTTGATCTGGACCATCGGATGGACCTCGAGTGTTGCGTGCGGATCTTGTTTGTGATCAGCGAAACAAATCCTGGCTGCACGATCATCCTCGAGTGCAGTGTTCGGTTTCATGATTTCATCATTGTACACCATTGGATTTGATGGATTTGATCATGGTCGTTTGATCTTGATGATTTGGTGCGCTCGTGCGTTGGTGTGAACTTAATCGTGGCCGTCGGATCATGAGATCTGATTTAGATACATGGTTTGCAGCCGTTGGATATGTCTTAAGTTTATTTGTTTTAATTTTTAGCCAAATTTCTTGTTTTATTTTCATATTTTTGTCAAATCTTGATCCTAATTGACTTTCTAATTCTATTTTCATAAAAAATTACGCATATCCTTGTATTTTTGGCTATGATATCCCACAATATACGTTATATTCAAATTTTTCATCCATCAATTTCGTATGATTTTCTAAGTGAAAATTCAAATTTCATATGAATTTTTTTCGAGATGTTACAAGTACCACAGAATAGACCCGTTGGGTTTGACAGGGAGCAGAAGGACCTATTGGTGGAGTTCTAGAAGCTACGTCCCAGTACTTTTGAGGGGACTAGTGATTATACGGTAGCCGACAGGTGATTCACAAAGATGAATAAGCCCCTAGACACTATGGGGGCATATGGGCCCAGGAGAGTAGCACTGGTAGTACATTAGTTGGTAGGGCCAGCCTACCATTGGTGGGAGATGATTGTGAACAACCCCACCATTGATCAGACAGTTATGACTTGGGAAGAATTCAAGGTAAGGTTTTATAGTAAGTTTTTTTCCACTACAAGAAAGAGATAGTTGTAGTCAACGTTTGTCAACCTGAAGTAGAGGACTATGACGGTCACAGAATACGAGCAGAGATTTACAAAGTTGGCCAGATTTGCTCCTACTTTGGTCATGGATGAGCAGTCCAAGATGGATCATTTCATTGAGGATTTGAAAGTGGAGATAAGAAAGAACTTGGCACCGTTTAAGTTGATGACCTTTATGGATACTATGGAGAGGGCACAGATGTTGGAGAGAGACTTGGAGTTTGAGCAGGCATTGAAGGTTCAAAAGAGGACTAGGTCAGAGAAGGCTACGAAATCTTCACAAAAGAGGCCAAGTAGACAGGAGGGGTACAGAGCACCTCAACCACAAAGCAAGACTCAGACTCATGATAGACAACGGACCCACCAGACTCGACCCGTCCGTGCGATTGATGATCAAAGGGAGAGGGCTAAGAAACAGGGGTTATGTTTTACATGCAATCAGAGGGGACACTTGGCTAGACATTGTCCTACCAGGGCACCAGCTCCCGCCCCTCAGTAGTTGCAACAAACACATAGGCATAGTAGTGGTCCACAACAGAGACAGCAGCCAAAGTCCAAGCCACAACAAAGGAATCAGGCCCGACTGTATGTTGTAGACGCCCAAACAAATCCTACTCCAGCAATGGAAGGTACATTTCTTTTATTTGGCATTGCTATCCAAGTTTTGTTTGATTTAGGTGCCACTAAATCCTTTATTTCTGAGAACCTAGTTGATTGGTTACAATTGGTAATGAGTCTGTTGCCAGTGACATTAGATGTGGCCACACCCATAGAGACTACTATGAGTTTGAGGAAATACTGTAGATGAGACCTTAGGTTTGGAGACAAGCTAATTTAAGCTGATCTCTGTACACTCCATTTTAATGGATATGACATGATATTGGGCATAGATTGGCTAACCCAATATCAAGCACAGATCAATTGTCAGAGATGAAGGGTGACGGTGAAGCTACCATCTGGAGAGGTACTGAAAATAAAATGGAGACATACATAGATTGCCAAGGAGTCCTATGTTAGCCATGCTATACTCTATTAAATAGAAAGAGGACTTCAAACAATTACTAGAATAGGATACCGAAAAGTCCAAGGAAATACAGGATATACCTGTAGTGAGGGAATATGCAGATGTGTTCCCTAATGATTTATTGGGACTCCCACCACATAGACAATTGGAGTTCAAGATCGAATTGCATCCAGGCACTGATCCCATAGCCATTCCACCCTATAGAATAGCACTAGTAGAACTAATTGATTTGAAGACACAATTAGATGAGCTTCATGAGAAGGGATTTATCAGACTTAGCGAGTCGCCATGGGGAGCTCCGGTACTATTTGTGAAGAAAAAGGATGGATCCTTGAGATTGTGTGTAGACTATCGGAGGTTAAACCAAGCAACGATAAAGAACAAATACTCGTTGCCTAGAATAGAGGACCTATTTGATCAGTTGAGGGGAGCCAATCATTTCTCCAAGATTGATCTACAGTCAGGGTATCACCAACTAAGGATTAGAAAGTCTGATATATATAAAACAACTTTCAAAACTCAATATGGGCACTTCGAGTTCACCATGATGCCGTTTGGGTTGACCAATGCGCCGGCTACATTTGTAGATCTAATGAATAGAGTCTTCAGACAGTACCTAGATCAGTTTGTTGTAGTATTTGTGGATGACATCTTGATCTACTGTAATACCCTAGAATTTTGTCAAAAAATTTAAAATAAATAAAATAAGTTGAATAAATTAATTTCAAAGATTTTAAGAAATTTTGGGTGCAAATAGTCGGTTGGCACATGAAAATTAATTTATATTGGAGATATAATAAAAATTAGGATAATTAAATGAAAATTACAATTTAATAGAATTAACTATGAAATTTAAGGAATTGCTTAAGAAATAAATAAAAATAAAGTATAAATACACATATTGGCTAATATGTGAATAAGGTATGTGTTAGCATAATAAATGTGAATACTACATATTATGGAGATATGTACATATAAAAATTCATATAATTAAATAAATGTATTTATTAAAAATAAATCAAACATTATGTAAATAATGGTGTATAATTACATAATTTATTATCTAAAAATGAAATATGAAATAAATAAATGAATAAATAAAATATAATACATGGAAATAGAAAATACAAATTATTCAATTATTAGCATAAAAAATACAAAAGAAATGGAAAAATGTCTAATAAATACAATATTAAACAAATTAGAAAGGGGAAAATAATAGTAAATCCTTAAAATAGCATGATTTGAGCAAGAATCAATGTTTACACAAATTAAAAAGTGAAATTGGGTTGATAATTAGCAATTTTCGGATAAAAAAACCTTAGGAAGTGATTTTGTAATTAGAAACACGATCCAATGGCCAGAAATCCATCATCCGTCGAATCTGTAATTGCACGGTCAAGATCAAAGCCTTAACCAACACCCGGATGCACCAGATCAGCCAGATCGGACGACCAGAATTTAGCATGCGCGACTCGAGGACTATCAAACGATTTGGATTCGAGATATATATGATTTGATGCGTCGATCGAGGTTCATCAAACGGCCCAGATCGAGGCACTCGGGGAAGATCGCAAATGGCTGCTTCGATCGAGGAAGATCGAACGACGCATAATCAATCAAACCAGATCGGACAGCCCAGAGGGTTTTCGTTAATCACGAACCAGATCCGCGTGCTGTGATCGAGGACAATCAGACGGATCTGATTTGATTCGTTTTTGGATGATCGCGATCGGTGCTGTGCTCGATGATCATCCGATGGTCCATAGAGTCGTGTTCCGTCGATCGCGAAATGAGTGCTACGCTCGAGGATAATCTGAGGGCTAATATTCAAGGACCTGATATATTCGAGAATAGCGTGTGAAACTCGAGGAACATCGAACGGTTTAGATTCAACCCGCCAGATTGAGATCTGATGCAGCGATCGAGAACGATCTGACGACCATGATCATTTGCTCCGAAAATAACAACAGAAAATCCGATTTAAAATCCGAAAAAAGTTCAAAAAAATCCAAAAAAAATGTTTCTAAACTCCAAAAAATTCTAAAAAAAATACCTACTATTCTTCTATGCTTGGGGGGCACAAAAATTTCAATTATTGGCAAGTTTCTTGTAATGAGAGTACCATAACTTGCCATTCTACACACTTTTGAAGCCTATATAAACCCCCCAATGCTCACAACTCAAACCATCCCAAGCAACAAGAGTTGAGTTGTCATCTTGTGCTTCAAGCC
>JAJIYU010005125.1:0-23205 GCA_030144865.1 Tinospora cordifolia
TGGTCATAGTTTTGTACTAGTCAAAATGGTTGAATATGTATTTTGGACAGACTATGTAAATGAAATGTTATCGTTTAAATTATTGCTTACTTTGGTTTTAATGATTCCAATCATTCTGATATCGTCCCATCACATGGGGTTTGCAAAGATGGCTTAGCAGCGGTTGGGCAAACTCGTCTTGGTGAGAGAGTTTCGTCAGGCTGTTGTGCCTGTCGGACCGCCCTTGACTCTGGGAAGGGGTTTCGACATCTGGTTACAAAAATAATGTCAAAGCTAAATGTAAACTTTAGCCACAAACAATTATTTATAGCAAAAATGTATCTTTTAGCCCCAAAATTATTTTTGAAGCTAAATATATTCTTTAGTTGTGATCACATTTATTTTAACTATATAGCTTTAAACATGTAATTTTATTTGTTGCTAAAGATAACTTTTTTCCGCAAAAACTATATTTGTACTTTAAAATTGTTTTCTCAAGTCAAACTGAATAAAATCATTTTTTTCTAAACACCTACATTTACTATAAATCAAATAAATAATTAATTAAATTATAAATATAAGTGAATAAAATTTTAAAGTATACGAATAATAAATCAAAATTGTAAAAAAACTAAAATACTTTAGAAAATTTCTTTTGTGCAATCTATAAGCTATAAAACTGAAAAACATGCAAAAACAAAACTCTTATATTGTCTAAACTTTAAAAATATGAAAAATTTAAGAAATAAAATATAAAAATCATAAAAATTTGTTATTTTTAACTTTTAAATAATATCTAACTACTGTGAAAAAATACAATAAAAAATAAAAATCTTATATAATATCTCGTAGTCAAATCAGTTAAATACATTAATCTCGCTTTTATGTAGATCCATGTTATGTGAATATGTACCATTTAACTAAATATTTTTAGGCAAGCACAATATGTCATATAATGAATCAAGTAGTAATTACAAAGAAAAAATAATAATAAAACTCCTATACTATGCAGAGAAGAACTCCTAATCTAACCCATTTTAGGATTTTAGTTGTAAATAGTTTATAAAAATATTTATTAGGGTAAATTTGAACCTTAAACTAGCCTATGAGTCTTTTTAGGATATCCATCACACAGTAGAGTCTAAGGGAACAAGACTACTAAAACATTGTAATTAAGAATCAAATTCTATTTTAAATTTGATAAACACAATCCTAGAGTTTCCCTAGATCATTAGACGTTATCAGATAGAATCAAATTGTGAGGAACAATTTGAAAATAACGTTGTAGCACATCTACTCAAATGGATAAGGATGAGGGAGGTAGATTTGTAGAGACTATACTGCATGTGTAGAGGTATACATGATAGGATGCTTGTTATATTAGTGAAATTATAGACATAAGATGTTCGGGGTTTATTTAGCACATAATTGGAGGTTATTTTGCTACTTTTAATGTATAGCACTCAAGTTCTAGCTATGGATGTGACGATTACATATGGTTTTATATATCTTGGACTCCACTTGAGGTGTATGTCGTATAATGGTGTGGTTATCCATAGGATACGATTCAAATATACTTTCCAAATTTAATTATGGAAATCAATTAATTAGAGAATCAAAAGGCAGATTTATGGAATCGTCTGTTTAATTTTGTTAATTAGCTGAATAGCTGTAAACATGCGTAGATATATATATAAATACTGGGTATGTACTTCATATATACACACACAAAAGTATACAATTTAAGAGATTACAGAGGGTAGAGAAAGAAGGAAAATGGAGGGAAGAAAAGGTCGTGTAACAATGGTTGGAGCTGTAGCAATGATGCTTATGGTGTTGGTACTTCTTCCCTGGAACGCTAGCGCACAGGAGAGCCTACCAGGCTGCATCACTTCGTGCTTGGCTGCTCCCAATGTTTGTGATGGTTGTGTTCAAGCTTGTGGCATGCATGAATTTCCTTCAGCTAAACAAGATTGCATGGGATATTGTGCAGCGTCCTTCTGCAGTAAAGTCGATTTCAAAAACAAGGAACTTGGTAAACTCTCTTTTCGATCTCCTTACTTTTGAATTGAATGTTGCCATTTGAAATGAGAAATATATATCAAAAAGTGCAAATTTCATATGAGATACACTCATAATCATTACTGGATGAAGGTGTATATATTTCAATATATTTATCACCTTCTATTTAATGATTATAAATGTATGTCACGTCAGATTTGTACTATAATGTGTTTTATTTTTCAGTTCAAATATTATTATTCATAGAAAATAGAGGCACCCTTCTATTTTATTTCAAGGGATGCTCTAGCACAAGATTTATTCATTCTAATTGATATATATTTTCACAAGAAAAGTTTCATGGATTTTAAAAAGGATACATCATTTGTTATAAAAATGATTTGTTTAACTTTATTATATTCTTAACAAAAAAGTATGATATATTGATGAATTAATATAAAAATCTGATGTGATAATATTTTGTAAGAATAGTGTATTTATTTCCATTCATTTCGCACTTCTCTTTTCACATCGCATAACCAACATATAACTTTTTTTTTCCTTGGTATACACTTATATATATCATGCATGGATTAAATATAAATTAATTTGTTTTTTTAAAGTTAAAAAAATTAGAATTGATAATTTTTTAACAACTTTACAGACATTTTGAAGAGAAAAGGGAAATTTTTTGAATTTTGAAAAAGAAGAAAGATTGCTTTCTAAAACAATGAAACGGGTTAATTAACCATCGTCTTAACTCTTTAGCGTGAATTGTGGAATTAATGGGTGATGGGATCATTGGTGCAAAGAAATATAATTTATATTTATCTCCACGGATTTAATTTACTTCCCTCCTAAAAAATATAAATGAATACAAAAAACGTATATAAGGTGAAAATTTTCACATTTATTATGATGATACAATTACAAAAGAAATTAATAAAAATTTGATTAATGGAACTAATTATTACTATTGATATTATTTTATTATTCACCTAGTTTTTATTTTGAATGAAATTTGCATTCAAATCTGACTGTTGCTTTTGAATGGCAGATCCTTTTCTCCTGCGGTCATTTACGGCCTGTGCTAACAACTGTCAGACGTAAGCTTTTATAGCTTACTTTCCTTCACGTCCCTGTTAACCTATTTCAGTGCTTAATTGCTCAAGGATGGAAAAGGGTGCTCAAGAGTGTGTTGAGTGACTTGGCTTCTCTATGAATAAAACTTCTGTATGAATAAAAAATAATGTATCCTCCATTCATTTGTCATATGAAGAAAAAGTAAACATATATTATGAATAAGTGAAAGCGGCTTATCCAAATTACAAGTTAATGTCTCATGGTCTCTTTATTAAAGAATTTATAATAAAGAATTTTACTTTTGTGTAGAGGTAATTTGAAGAGGCACTCACAAACCTTATATGTTAATGAATTTTCAATTGTAGTCCCATTTATAATAGATTCTTGGTTCCCAAAAGTTGTATTCATGCTAAACATGTTTATTATAAAAGGAAAATTTATTGTAGCTAGTTTATGGAACCAAGAAACAAAAATGGGGTTATGGAGTAGCCTAAATGCTCAAAGTTAAACAGAAAAAAAAAAAAAAAAAAAAAAAGAAGAAGAAGAAAATCCAACCCTGACGTCTTTGTTCTTCCCATGAGAATAGAAAAATCTCAACAGTGTTTTGAGGGAAAGTTTCTTAAGCTATGCCAAATCTAACACTACTTTCCAACATAAATAGGATGTATATTTGACAGGTCATTCTTTTTTTATTGGTCTTTTTTACGGATGTTCTTCATTTTATAACTAAGGGAACCCTAAAATAAAATAAACCTGATTCCATATAAAATCTAGAACAAAAAAATGAGATTAAAAAAAAAACCAAAAGGTTAAAAAGATTAGAGAATCTATTGTTCTTTAAATCTTTTCAATTAGGAACATTTTCAATCGTTTTTAATTTCCACCCAGTCCCGTTTTCGTTAAAGGACTAGGCAATGATCAATGGGAGGATTTTTCTTCCCCAAAACTAAGTTTTCTTCTCCAAAACATTTCCAAAGAAAGAGGTGAAATCTTGTGCGAAATATCTCAGAAATATCACAATGAAAAGAGAAGAGGGACCCAGAAAATTGCCTTGAGAGTCGCCTAGGTATAGAATTTTCTTTTTTTATTTTTATTTTATTTTTCCACGGCATAAAAAGCCTAGCTTGATGATCCCCTCGGTCCTGTCTCTTCGGTGGTATCCAATAACATAAAGATACCCTCGGTCCTCAAATGGCATATTCAGCAGATGCAAGAAGTTATAGAACAACAAATACACAATACCAAAAAGATAAAGATTTTAAAAGTTTTCCAAAAGACCAATAATATTCAATCTATATTTCAACAAGACATATAATTGCCTTACAAACAAGCAAAAACTTATGAAAACTTTAAAGCAAAATCAAATACAAAAATAATAATAACTAGGTTTTCAAACAGGCTTAATTACTAATTATTTTTTTTTAAATACTACTTTATTAATTCCATAAAACCTAAAAATTAAATTAAATTAGCAAAAATAAAAAATTTACTGAATCAGAACATTATTGATAAGAATAAATTTGTCAAAACTAATAAACTATTATGAAACATTAATTTGAGATTTACACTCATTCTAACTTTTAATATACCACACTACAAGAAAAAAGAGTTTGGCAACTATAACTTTGATCACAAAAACTTTTATATTGACTGGCTAAACGTTTTTGTAACTATAAAATCATAGACCATGTGCCAAACATTGGCTACAAGGCCATGGGCACAGCCACAGCCATGTGTCACGGGCTTATCATTTGTTTTCTAGATTTGCCCGTGTAGTGCCTCGAATATTCTTATTCTTGGTTAGTCATTTACATAAACTTATCTCAAATAGCTCAGCGGAAGTCTTAATCTCAATATTGTGTCAGAACCCTAGACAACCAACTCGTTTGGGACTATCGGATAACTCAGGCATATTGGTACACAGTGTTGCCCTTGACTGTGTACCGTTGTAATCATTATGGATGGCTCTCCTGACAGTATCCGTTGTTGGATGACTCTTCTAAGTGTATCCTACCTCGAGCACACTCTAGCACGATGGCCTGAGATAGCTCAATACACCTAATACAAAAATTGGGTGGCATACCAGCGTCGCATACCCAACCCTGAATCCCTATGGGCCCTGCATCGCACGCTGCTCGACGATGTCCCATAACTTACTCAAAGTGATGGAAACTATTTACATCTCCTCTAGAATGAAGATAATCGACCCCTTGGGTTATGCCAAGCAGTAGTCCTAAAGATGACTCATTACATGTCATCAAGGAGGTTGGACCATGTCCTTACTTATAATAGACTTTTAAACTTTCTTTCTCTTCCCAAAAGGAAACATCAAAATGTGAGGCCAATGATTCAAGGCCTTTTCTTAGACCAAACAAACTCTAATCGCAATAAAACTTTATGGACCCTCTAATTAGGTTACGGTGCATGTCCAGACATGACTGTTACATACTACCCCACTTGAAAGGTCGATGACCCCGTCAACAATATGGTTGCATTCACCTTCAAAACTTTTCTACAGCGGTCCTCGCCCATTGATCTCGTCCCTTTTGCACCAGCTGACTGTCGCACCTCACTTTTGTGGTCTAAACTTGAATTTGGAACTCTTTCCCATTCAACGTCTCTATCTGAGAACCACTACATTCTCCTTTTTGGTAAAGTATCAATTATAGGTTGCACCACTATGCTGCCCCTCTAGGCAACCTTATGACATCACTGTGTTCTTCACTCCATGCCTCTCTAGCACCAGCACCTCAAACTGTCCGATGTATCCCTCAGATGAGCTAGCATTTACATGATGTAGCTTCACACTAGCACCTTTGTGTTTTGCACCTGCATGCATATTCTGGCCTTAGAATATAGTTCTTCACCCTATGCCTCTCTAGCACTAGTGCCTTGAACGTCTCATTATGCTCAATTTAGCAACTCACGCCTCTGTGCTTGCACCTCTATGCATATCTCTCAGGTATCTGTTCTTCATCCCATACCTCTCTAGCATGAGCACCTCAAACATCTCATTATGTTCAACATAGCAACTTGCGCCTCTGCGCTTGCACCTCTGTGCATAGATCTCAAGTATATATTCTTCACCCCATGCCTCTCAAGCACCAGTGCCTCAAGCATCTTAGTATCAAGCTCAAATATTTGTTCTTCACGTCATGCCTCTCTAGCATCAGTGCCACAAGCATTCAGTATTGTACTCAACCGTATAGGTTTCACCTCTGTGCTCAACTGGTCATATGTTGGTCCTTCACCCCATGCCTCTCTAGCATAAGTTCCTCAGACATCTCTACATTGAACTCAGTCATATAAAGTTGCACCTCTGTATACAACTAGTCACATATTTGTTCTTTACCCCATGCCTATCTAACATAAGTTCCTCGCACATCTCTGCATCGTACTTAGTCATATAAAGTTGTGACTTTGTGCACAACTAGTCACATATGGGTCATTCACCCCATGCCTCTCTAACATCAATTCTTTGAACATATCTAATCACACTGCTATTCTTCACCCCATGCCTCTCTAACATCAATTCTTTGAACATATCTAATCACACTGCTATTCTTCACCCCATGCCTCTCTAGCATCAGTGCCTCGAATAGTTAGTATGTTTTGCATTTGCACCTCTGTGTGCATTCAAAACATTGTTGTTATTCACCCCATGGCTCTCTAACATTAGTTCCTTGAACAAACAATGAAGTATTCAATTTCTTTGCTCATCTAGCACCTATGTGTTTGCCACCATTATGGTTATTCTTCACCCTGTGCATTCCCTTACACTCGTCCCTCGAACAAGTTCCCTTCTGGAACAATATTTAATCAAGTGCTACCCCACTTGATTCTCATCTCAACTGATCTATCCGACATGATCGTTGTGTGACCTCCATGCTAGCACCTTGCCTATAATGGAGCTTCTCATAGTCCCTTAATCACTGTCTTCATCCACGTAAAAACTATTAGAACAACTAACATGTTGCCTACTTATCGAATCTGTTCATTCGGTCTCATGAGTTCATCTGATTTGAACTCGTCTCAAGAGTATCTGTATATGACAATCTTGAACTCTAGTCCCTTGACCATTATCTTCACCATGAGAACAAGCATTGCCTCAATAATGTCCCATTCTGCCTTTACAGTTTCACTAGTGTTCTTCACCCCGTGCCTCTCTAGCACTGGTACCTTGAACAACTTGGCATTTTGTGCCTCTATGTAAGTATCAAGTCCCTTTCTGATGTTCTTCACCCTGTGCTTACCTTGCACTAGTCCCTTGAACGATCTTGCACCATCTGTACTGATATCGGTTCCTACCATTGGCCCCATCTTGCACGTCTGTACGTATGCTGATCTGAACTGATGTTCTTCACTATGTGCCTCTCTAGCACTAGTTCATCGAACTAGTCAGCATTCAATTCTGAATTTGTTGGGCAACCATTTGCATAATTGGACTTCTTGTCACCTTTGTGACTATAGGCTCCAATCGCCTATACTCGATTTTCACTGCTCTTGCCTTCAAACAAGTGTTCCACATGAACCATGATGCTTCTCTAGCATCATCATCTCAAATTGCTCCTTAATCTGAGCATTATGTTCCCACATGAACTCTCAAAGTTGCCTCTATGCCCACTTTGCACATATCTCTTGATACTCATATGCAAGGTTCTCATATGTATGCCCACGAAGTACTAGCTTCAAATCAGATCTATGCCAAAAAAGATGAGACAACTATCTCTATTCTTCACCCTATGCGTCTCTTGCACTAATACCTCGAATGTTGCTTCGTGACTCACCAATCCCTTGTTGTTACTATTCCCTTAGATGCTTAAGCAAGTATCCAATGTATTGCCCTTGCACCGGAAAAAACAACTCTGACGACCAGTAGTTTTCTCTACTACTCGGAACCATCTCCTCTTAGCCCTTAAGCTCTAGTATATCGCTTCGTGTTCACTAAGATCACTGACCTTGTTGTAGCTTGTTCATAGGTCCTCATTTTTTCCCATTCATGTTACTAGCTTGCATCCCTTCGTATATCTCTTGTGCTAGCAATTGTTTCCTTTGGGAATTTGACTGTGTCATGCTTAGTGCCTTGTCATTGTACCCCGGTCAACGATTAACCAATCTTGGCCCCTCTACATATCTTGACATACACCCTCGCACATGCCTTGTTAACTTGGCCACTCTACTTTTGTTATTTGGCTCAACTTGGCCTCTATCGAGCATCCATCCCTCATTAGTCCTCTCTAGGTATTGGGTAACACCTCTGTGTCTACCCATTTCGGTCCCCTTGCTTACTGCAGCAACTGTGTGTGGGTTTCCTCTATCAGGTCGTATCGCGTCTAATACCACTTCCCTCTAGAAGCATCCCTAACACCACTTTTCCCATTGGAAAAGATGGCTATGATACCACATGTCACATGCTTATCATTCGTTCCCTAGATTTGCCTGCATGACGCCTTGAATACTCCTATTATTGGCCAACTATTCACACAAACTCATCCTAAATAGCTCAGCAGAAGTCTTAATCTCAACATTGTGTTGGAACCTCGAACAACCAACTCATTTTGGGACTATTGGATAACTTAGACATATCGGTACATAGTGTCGCCCCTGACTGTGTACTGTTGTAATCACTGTAGATGGCTCCCCTTGAATGCATCCCTTTCATTAGATGACTCCTCTGAGTGCATCCTACCTGAAGCACACTCTAGCATGATGGCTCGAGATAGCTCAATATGCCAATACAGGCATTAGGTGGCATACCGACATCGCATACTTAACCGTGAGTCCTTGTGGGCCTCGTACCACATGCTACTCGATGGTGTCCCATAACTTACCCAAAGTAATAAGACCTATCTACATCCCCTCTAGAGTGAAGATGACCGGCCCCTTGGGTTGCGCCAAGGAGTAGTCTTAAAGATGACTCATTACACATCATCAAGAATGTTGGACCATGTCCCTCCCTATGATATAAAACTTTCTCTCTCCTCCCAAAAGAAAACATCAAAATGTGAGGCCGATCATAATGAGCCTTTTTATAGGCTAAACGAATTTCAATCGTGATGAAACTTCACAGACCCTCTAATTAGGTTACAGTGCATGTCCAGACATGACTGTTACACATGGTCGTGTGCCATATTAACTAAGACATGGCCATAGACACGACCATGACCATGGCCATGCAACTTCCTAACCCTTATAGCCCATAGTTTGCATGTGGGAGGCATCGTTGCTACAAGGTAAGGTGAAGTGGAAAAAGCTGATGGCCCTTGGCATCTCAATTCATGACACATGGCTGGCAACAAAAGGTCCTACAATCTATAAAAACTGCTCCAACGCCAGCTTCATACACAACCGAGATTCTTTCAACCCTTGATCTTCTTCTTCTTCTTCTTCTTCTTCTTCTTCTTCTTCTTTTTCTTCTTTTCAATGCTCTAGTTCTATGAATTCTTTTATTTCTTTCTTTCTCTTTTCGTATGATAGCCCTTTTACAAAGGTAAGCAATGATTGATGAGTTGGAGCTTGAAAGAGGAAGCTCAAGTTTTGGATTTGGGTGTTATACAATGTGAATTGTCAACTAGGAAGGAAAGTTGAGCAATTAGTGTTCCTTTTAATACAAAATTATAACATTGTGAGTAATTTCCTTGTATTTGTTACATATGCCAGCATAAAATATGTGTTTTGACTTGCATAGGATTTTATATTAAATAAGCATGCTTATATGTAGAGATAGTGAAAATAAAAAGACTTTATTATGAGAATATGAAATTCTAGGCTTTGAACTATGCACTTAACCCTATACAACTATGACATTAAATACATGCCTTGACATTTTAGGTTTTTGAGGTTGTGTGTTGGACCAGATGAATTGTGACACTTGAGAATTTATAGTACATGATTTAGTGGTTGATAGTTATGCTCTAACAAAATGATTTATGAATGTTAATGATTAACTAGTGTGTTGTTAATAAAATCTTATACTATCTTTCATAATAAGCATGAAATGTATACATAGTTTTGAATGTAGATCGTTAATGCAAGATATATTACTCACAGAGCCACCATGGATTTAAGGCTCACTACTCTTTCTTCATAACATTACAAGTTTTACTAGTTTGGAAAAGGGGGACGTATTGATAGTCGAGTAGTGTTATTTTTCTTCCAAATGATAAATTTTCATGTAAATGTTGGTATTTCATGGACTATAAACTTTTGCAATGAAATGAAGAGTGTTCTTGTACTTATTAACTCTTCACTTGAGTCATTAGATGACTAAAGCTTAATAATTGTGGGCGAGCTTGGCTCAGTAGAGTGGATTCATTAGGCCATTGTGCCAGTCAAGGGCTCTTCTCGTGGAAAATTTATGAGCATCGTAAATAAAGAGGGGGTCTTGATAGACTTGGTACCAAAGCCTAGAGTTGATACAAGTTATGATCATTGCAATAGTTTAATATTTAAAAACGCAGTTAGTGAATGTGTCAGTATTACACCCATGTTAGAAAGGTCTATTATAAACTAAGTGGGATTGGTATAGGAGAAAAATCCTAAGTCTAGTATGACTTTTTTTATGGGTATAGGATAGAAATTCTCTTGATATTATTTTGGAAGAAATCTACTGGCCAAACTAACGATAAAAACATAGAAAATGTATTGCAAGCAAATATAAATATAATGAAACTATTATATTTTAGTATAAAGATTATTTCGTTTAATATGTGAATAATTGTTAGCTCAAAGTGTATAATAACAAACATTATTCTGTTATATAGATTACAATGAGCTAAAAAAGTAGACCCCAAAAGGATGCAACCATAATAATTGCACCTTCCAAATCAAGTCAATTCTAGCAACTCGAAGATCTAATTCGAGGCCAAAATGAGACCATGTGAGTCCAAAATGAGGCTTTATGAGAACGAATGGATAGAATGGAAGGTGAGTTTAGAAGACTACTCCACACATGACTTCCCCTGCTACTCCATCTATTGTTCCACCAGTTGCTTTGTTAATTACTCCAGCAATGACTAATCTAACTTCCATCGTAGTCATACTATACCTGAAGCAATTGCCCCTAGCACAAAGGCCTTAGTAAAAGAAATTATGGCAGTCAAATCAAAGGAATTTAAGGGTGATGTTAGTGTGCAAGCCGTTGAGGATTAGTTGAGAAACATGAAAAAGAATGCATAGGCTTTGGCTCTCGATGATGAGACAAAAACAAGGTTTTTTGTCCATATGCTTGAGGGTGAGATAGATAGATGGTGGTGTAAGTTGGTCACTATGGGATAAGTTCATAGCTTTTTTCTTAAAAACATACGTTCTAGAAGCTAAGAGACACGTGAGAAACATTCAATTTCTTATTCTCAAACAAAAAGATTTATCAATTAAGGAGCATGGAGTTCATTTTGGCCAAACAAACCTATGCACCAAGGTTAGTTGCAGGTTCATTAGAGGAGGCCAAGTTTTTCATTGAAAACCTAAGACTGAAAATCTTACATGCACTGTCAGTCAATGCATTCTTAGAATACAATTCAATGTAAAATGTGGTGCTAAGGTATGAGATGGTAGATAGATAGGATGTGCCCCTGATTCTGTATAAACTGCAGAGCAGTTTGAAGTCAATCAAAACTAGTATGTGGCTTATGCTAAGTATTGCAATTGGAGAAAGAACTTATCCTAATTTGATATGTTGAAAACTATCCTTTGAAGCTTGGTGATCTTGAAGTAATTATTGAATGTAAGGTATTAAAATTCCTCAAATTTGATGTTATCATAGGAATGGATTTACTTGGTGCATGTCACTCCCACATCAACTATTTCACTAAGAAAATAGAATCCAAATTCTTGGACATCCAGCACTTACCTTTCAAGGTAGTGGATACGACAAACCAAGTACTCGTGGTAGACAAATGACTAGTAATGAGATGGGAATTTTCGCCAGTATAAATACCACTGAGGAACTAAGTTAGAAACCTCAATTGGAATGTATTATGGTTGAATGGGAATTTCCTAAAGTGTTTCCCAAAGAATGGTCAGGATTGCTCCAACGAGAAATTGATTTCCTTCTTGAAGTGATTTTGGCCACCAAACCAATGTCCATACCACCTTATCGGATGGCACTTAAAGAACACTATGAATTAAAGATGTAGTTAGAACAATTGCTAGGTAAAGCTTTTATTGCCCCAAGTGAATCCCCATGGAGAGCCCTTGTGCCATTTCTTAAAAAGAAATGTAGGAGCTTACGGTTGTGTATTGATTATAGACAACTAAACCAAGTAACAATAAAGAACGAGTACCCTCTCACTTGTATTGATTGCTTGTTTGATTAATTGGGAGGAGTCCAGGTACTCTCAAAGATTGATTTGCAATTTGGATATCATTAGTCAAGAGTTGGAGATGGGAGACATACCCAAAATTGTTTTTCGTACTCCCTATAAGCATTGTGAGTTTTTAGTAATGCCATTTGGCATGACAAATGCCCCAACTATTTTTATGGATTTGATGCAATGAGTTTGTACATAGTATTTGGATTGATTCATAATCATCTTTATTGGTGATAGTTTGATACATTCAAAATCACATGAAGAGCATGTTCAACACTTGAGGATTACTTTACAAAGCCTAAATGATTACTACTTATATGCAAAGTTTAGCAAATGTGGTTTTTGGCTCTCCAAAGTAAAATTCTTAGGTCATGTGGTTAGAACTAAAGGAATATTTGTTGATCCAACAAAGATCGAGGCAATTATTAGTTAGCTTAGGCCTACCATAGTGATAAAAATACAAAGTTTTCTAGGTTTGACAAGATATCATCAATGTTTTGTGCAGAATTTCTCTAGGCTTGCTACACCAATCACTTTGCTAACTCAAAAAAATTGTTCTATTCCATTGGGATGATGATTATTAAATTTTTTCCATCTAACTGAAACATTAATTGACATTTGCACTTGTACTTGTGTTACCAAAACTAGGTCAAGAGCTTATGATTTACATTAACATTTCACAATTAGGTGTTGGTTGTTTTCTAATGCAAAATGACAAGGTAGTTATGCATGCTTCTTGACAACTAAAAGTATAAGAGAAAAGTTGTACATGATTTAGAATTGGTAATAGTGGTTTTTACATTACTATACTTGCAATGAAGAATTTAGGCTCTATTTGAATCACCAAAGCCTCAAGTAACTCTTCTCACAAAAGTACTTAAATATGAGGCTGAGATGTTGGATGAAATTGCTCAAGGATTATAATTTCTCCATTGCATACTACCCGAAAAAGGCAAACTTCGAGGCTGATGCATTAAGAATGAAATAGATCAAAATCACGTGCATGACCAAACAAATGTCTTAGGGATGGAAATTGATTGAATATGTTACTTTAATGAGTATCCATGATGCACTCACTGAGACCAAAGTGAATGCAAATTAGTGCCTAGCTAGTGTTGTTATGAGAGATCACGGAGGTGCAACCTCATGATTTTGATTATGACATGTTTAGAGTTTGGGCTAATGACTCTTCACAAGAGAAGTGGTCGATTAATTTTAATGATACCCTAAGGTTTAGGGATCTGCTATGGGTACTGGATGATAACCATCTAAGACAAAGAGTGCTCGAGGAGCTATACAAATTGAGATACATCATTCATTCAGGTGCTAATAATTCATATTAGGATGCTATGTGTGCTTATTGGTGACTTAGGTTGAAGTGGGATATTGTGATCTATGTGTAGAGTTGTGATACATGTTAGTAGATAAAAGCTGAGCACCAAAAACCTAAAAGACTGTAACACCCCACCTCCCGAGCCCCTTCATCTCTGTCATCTGACGGTATAATTCTCTTCAATCAATAATCTTGGGCCGCCTGGGAGATAGGCCCGTGTTACATTCTTTTTCCTTTCTAAGAGACTTTCTGCGCATATTAGTCTATGTATAAAAAAATATTTTATAGCCTCATAAGTAAAATCGTTTATTTATTTATTATAAAATTCAGAATACATAAACTGTTACAGTGGAAAAATAATTTCAAAACTGAAATAAATAATTTAGCTTGGGCCCACGTGCCCTACAACGAAATAAATAAAAAGAATTTCTAATAAATAACCTTCCATGTAGGCTGATAAATTAATTTCTTAAAATGTAAAAAATAAGGGGGGTGAGCTAAAAATCCGAGTGAATCATTTCATCTATTTAATTCATTATTTCAGGTATTAAATCGATTCAAACAATATATTATTTCAATTGTAATTTAGACCAAATGGGGATAACCTCTGTGCTCCAGATCTAGGGAGAGTAATCAATTCTGAAACTCAAACTCTTCTCTAGTAGGATCATTCCTGAAATTCGTTCCATTCTGGTGTTAGTCTTGACAACCAGTTCAAAAATTCAATTCTACATGGAACACAGAAAGTCCGTCCCCATACCGGTACGTGGTTAAAATCTTATTTAATCTTACTTTTATATATAGGAGCAATATAATTAAATAATTCAACAATAATTAAACCTACCAACAGAATAACAACATAAATCAACAAAAATAAAGATTTTCGATTTCTGATATAGAAGATCATACGAGATGCAACTACAAAGCATACTCTCTCAAATAGGATAGGCGACTTTGGATTTCTGATGTAGAAGATCGTACAAGATGCAACTACAAAGCATACTCTCTCAGTCATAAGAAATATAATAATTTAAAAGCATAAATTAAACTAAGCACACAAGTAAGCATTATTTAAATCAAAATAATAAATCAAAGGAAGGGAAAAGAACTTCACCCCAAGATCGCTTCTTAAATCTTTATAGCACTTTGTTGCTACTATCTCACGAGCTATTTAGAATAGCTCAAGAAAAGAAAAGGGACTACGGTGTCAAGAAGGAGGCAGAGAGAGAGTAAGAGGAATTTTAACTCTTGTTCTGGGATGAGTGAAATGGGTAGGGTACGAGGGTTTATATAGAGTCTCTGAGGGTTAGTTGTCATTTTTTGCTTTCCCAATCAGGAAAACTTCCATTTTTGCTTGTTTTGGGCGGCTAAATGATTAGGATTTTCAATTTAGGGTTTTTGGCATCTTTTTTTCACTCAAATCGATGGCTAAAAAACATTTTTTACTTCATCCAATGTTCAACTCTTTTTTTCTTTTATTCTTCTTAAAATTTTTTATATATATAATGCACACATTCGTAGGGCGATTTTTGCCATGCGCATGGGCCATAGGCCCATGTACATCTTAATTTTTAAACCTATATATATATATATATATATATATTATTCAACCTATATATATTATATATCTCTATGTTATAAATTGGCATACTAACATTGCACCTTTGTTTCAACAAAACTATATAATAATTTACGCATATAAATATATATATATATAAGTTTCATAAATGTCATACTAAATATATTATTCAAAGTATAATGCGTCTAACTAATAATTTACACATATACCTCTATGTATATATATATATATATATATATATATATATATATATTTATATTTAAGTTTCATAAATATCATACTAGATATATTATTCAAAATATTATTTTCTTTTTTTAATAGAGAAGACTATAATGCATATGCACATACTAAGTATATTTACCCATATATTACTACATGCCTAATATTAATTAATGCCTATCCATATATACTTCTATGCCAATTAATTAATTGATTGCATATCCATATATATATATATATACATATACACTCCAATTAATAAAGTGTCACATATATATAGACACAGATTAATATACATGTGTCTATTAAATCGCATTCATATATACAAAATAATTTGGGGTATTACATTCATCCCCCCTTAAAAAGGGATTTCGTCCTCGAAATCTATCAGTATGTTACTTGAGTGTCTATTGATGGATTGCTTCTAGTGAAAAGTTTTGGGTATGTATTCTGTATTTCACTTTCTAATTCTCAAGTAGACTCTTCTATTCCATGGTGTTTCCAGAGAACTTTGACTAAGGGAATATCTTTTGTTCTTAGGTTCTATACCTTGCGATCTAGAATCCTAACCACCACTTCTTCATATATGGCATCATTTTGGACGTCTACTTCTTCCCATCGAATTACATGGGAAGGATTTGGTTCGTATTTCCATAGCATTGATACGTGAAATACATTGTGGATTGAGGACATTTGATTTGGAAGGTCTAATTTGTAGGCACATTTGCCGATTTTCCTGAATATTTTGAAGGGTCCAATAAATCATGGTGCTAGTTTCCATTTGATTCCCTTCTGGGTGCTGATCCTTAGGAATATTTTATCGCCTAACTGGAAGTTTAGAGGTCTTCTTCTCCTATCAACGTAACTTTTCTATGTACTTTGTGCCGTTGTTAGACGCTTCTGGATTTATTTCACTTGATTGTTCATATCCTGCACTAGATCTGGCCCAGTAAAAACATGATCCTCAAGTTTAGCCCAACAAGTTGGTGATCTGTAGGGCCTCTCATAAAGGGCTTTGTACGAAGCCATCCCTATACTTGCTTGGTAACTATTGTTATAGGAAAATTCTGCCAAGTGCAGGTACTTACTCCAGCTCTCTTTAAAGTCAAGGACGCAAGACCTTATCATGTCTTCTAGCATTTAAATAACTCTTTCTGATTGGTCGTCTGTCTGGGGATGGAAAGTTGTACTCATGGTGAGTGTAGTGCCTAGTTCTTTTTGTAGACTCTTCCAAAATTGTGAGGTGAAACGGGTGTCTCGGTCTTTCACTATTGTTTTAGGTACCCCATGAAGGTGTACAATTTCTTTCACATAGAGTTCACCAAGTTTACTGACTTGGTCTGTGGATCTAATGGGCAAAAATTGTGCCACTTCAGTGAGGCAATCCATAATTATTCAAACAATATCTTTCCCTTTTTGATTTCTAGGTAATCCACTGACGAAGTCTATGGCAATGTTATCCTACTTCCATTCTGGGATCGGAAGTGGTTGTAATAATCCAGAGGGCTTCCAGTGTTCTGCCTTTACCTGTTGACAAGTTAGGCACTTAGAGACATACTTGGCTACATCTTTCTTCATACTTCTTCACCAATAGGTTTTTCAAAGATTTTGATACATCTTATCTCCTCTTGGATGCATTGTGTATTTTGTTTGATGGGCTTCGTTTAGAATGGTTTGCCTACTCGGTCCATATTGTGGGTACACAAATTCTTTCTCTGAGTCTTAAGGCACCCTCGGCATCCATTCTAATGTTGGTATGTTTTCCTTGTTGAATTCCTTCAATCAACATTTTGTGCCATTTGTCTTGCCTTTGTTCTTCCCTTATCTGATGCAGAAGATTTGGTTGATAAGTCACACTATATAGATAGGCTCGTTCTTCATTTAGTGTCACACCCATCCTAAAGTTTTTGCTCAATTGGTACATTTGACCCTTTAAGGAATTTGCTACTACTGAGGAGCTTGCTACTACTTTGGCTTCTCCTAGATGGTAATGGAGTTGGAAATCATAGTCTTTAAGGAATTTGATCCATCTACGCTGCCTGAGGTTTAATTCTTTCTGGGTATAGATCTATTTCAGACTTTTGTGATCTGAAAATAGGTCAAACCTCTCACCATATAGGTAATGCCTCCATATCTTTAAGGCAAACACGATATTGCTAGGTGTAAGTTATGTGTTGGGTAGTTTCATTCATGGATCTTTAGTTTTCACGAGGCATAGGCAACAACCTTTCCTTCTTGCATTAAATTTGCACCCAATTCGTTTTGTGAAGCATCAGTATATAGAACATACGTGATGCCATGAGTTGGAGTGACTAAGATAGGGGCTAAAGTCAATCTCCTCTTCAGTTCTTGGAATGATTGTTCACACTTTTCATCCAAATCGAATGGAACTTCCTTTTTAGTTAGCCTTGTCATAGGTTCTGCTAATTTAGAAAAGTTTTGAATGAATCTTCTGTAGTATCCTGCTAGGCCCAAGAAGCTTCAGTCTTGGTGACCATCTTAGGTTGTTTCTAATTTGTGACCGCTTCCACCTTTCCAGGATCTACAGAGATACCTTCCGCTGATACCACACGACTAAGAAATTTGATCTTCTTCATCCAGAATTCACACTTGCTGTATTTGGCATACAGTTGGTGTCTTCTGAGTGTTTCTAACACGATCCTCAGGTGTTCTAAGTGTTTTTCTTTGGACTTGGACTATACTAGCATGTCCTCCACAAATACCATGACAAACTGGCCAAGGTATTGCCTAAATACTCAGTTCATTAAGTCCATGAATGATGTTGGGGCATTGGTTAAACCAAAAGGCAATACTATAAACTCGAAGTGTCTATATCGAGTTCTAAAGGCAGTCTTGTGAATGTTTGATTCATGGATCCTCAACTGATGATACCTTGACCTAAGATCAATTTTTGAAAAATGAGTGGCTCCTCTCAATTGATCAAATAGGTCGTCTATTCTTGGTAAAGGGTATTTATTCTTTACCTTCACCTGATTTAGTTTTTGGTAGTCAACGCAGAATCTCATAGATCCGTCCTTCTTTTTCATGAACAATACTAGAACCCCCCCAAGGTGATTCACTTGGTCTGATGAATCCTTTCTATCATAGCTCGTCTAGTTGAGTCTTTAACTCGATCAATTCTACTGGTGCCATACGGTATGGAGGTATAGCTATGGGGTTGGTTCTTGGTTGGAGTTCAATTTTGAACTCGATGCTTCTAGTTGGAGGTAGTCCAAGTAAGTCATCAGGGAATCATTTTTATAGTCTTAGACTACTTCTAGGTTTTCGATCACTTTTGGTCCTTTAGAGTGTTCTTCCAAGAGGTTTTCTAGGTCATCATTCTGCCTTAAGCAGTTCAACGTAGCCATCATTGGGCTCTTAGGCAACCTATGAATATCACAATTTATCTTGAAGGTTTCTCCTGAGGGCAACATTATGGTCACTCTTCTCTTGGGACAATTGATTTGTGCCTGGTATTGGTCCAAACAATCCATACCCAATATCACGTCATACCTGTGGAATGGCAGTACACGGAGGTCGACTAAAATTAGCTTATGCCCAAACCTAAGGTCCAATAGACACATTTGCTTTGATGTAACAGTAGTTCCTATAGGTGTTAAAACATTCAACGATATAGGCAAAGTCTTTGTTACTAGTTGTAATTTATTAACTAGTTTTTCGGAAACAAACGAATTTATAGCACCCGAATCAAAAAACAATTTCACAACAGTGTTAAATAACAAGAATGCACCTTCAACAAAAAGGATTTGGTCTTTAGGGGCATCAGCGATAGCAAATACTCTCGCTTGGTTTTGCCCACAACCTTGGTTCTAATTTCACGCCCGACCCTAATTCTGATTTTGCCCCTGGGTGTTATTCTGTCGAGGTAGTTGTTGTTGAGAACGCCCGGGTGTTATTCTGTCAAGGTAGTTGTTGTTGATAACGTACATTCTATTCTCCCCCTTGATTATTCGGAGGTTGTTGCTGCTGTCACGTCTGGGTTTTGCTAGGACAAAACTTTGATAAGTGCCTTCGCTGATTGTAGTTGAAACATCGCCCTTGACATTTGGCCAACTCTAATTGTTCTTTCGTTTTGGGTCGATTTTGTCCTTGGGGCATTTTGCTTCTGTCATTCTGATTAACGTACCTTTTCTTCTGATCTCCCTGGTGATCTTTATCACCTTTTGGTCTCTTGTTCCTGTTCATTAACCTTTGCTCAAAATTAAGCTCTTGCTCTGAGGTTAATGCCCTGTCTACGACTTCTCTATATGTCTTTGGGTGGGCTGTCTTTATTAATTTGTGGATCTCAATCTTGAGACCCTGAGTGCAACGGTTGACCTTCTTCTTCTCTTCACTGATTAATTTAGGTGAAAACTTTGCCAACTCGATAAATTTGGCCTCATATTTGGCCACCGTCATCTCTTTCTGTTTCAACTGAACAAAGTCCTCTTACATCTTCGTCAGTGTGGCTTCTGGAAAGAACTTCTCATAAAATATATGCCTAAACTCTTCGCAAGTCATTCGGCTAACATTAATGGTTGAGTCTGCCTTTACCATCCGCCACCAGCTTCTAGCTGGTTCCTTAAATTGATGGGTAGCCAACGCTACCCTATTAGGACCTATTACTCTTAACACATCTAGGTGTTCTTCTAATTCTTGGTACCAATGGTCAGTTGTTAAGCTATCAGTAGTACCATGAAATTGTGATGGTCCTAGCTTCTTCAGTTTTAATAGTAACTTTCTATGTTCGTTTTCTTTCAGGTCTTCTGGTTCTTCTTAACGATCCAGAATCTCAGGTACTGGCATTTGCTGTTGCATCAAAATCTGTTCTTCCACCTGCGGTTGTGGTGTCGCCTGCAGTATCATTCGGGCTAGCGTTCGCTCTATTTGTTCCATCACTCTTCTGGTGACTTCATTCATCATATGTTCCATCTTAGCCTTAGCCATGCCATTCTGTGCTTCTTGAGAGTCGGTGTTGTCAGACATAACACCTCTTTTTGTGTATCTCCTAGGTCCAACCATTATCTACACATTAACGCCGATTTAGTATTCGTTTTTGCCGTTTTTGTTTAATCTGTTCTATCATGACTCTAGATTCATGTTTCTAGGTTCTCGATCTATTTAGAGTGGCCTAATAATTTATTCTTCTAAGTCACTTTTGTTTTTTTTTTGGGTATAGGATTTGGTTTCATACAAGTAGTAAGATCATCATGCATTTAATCATTCAAAAATTCATGTTAGCATAGTAAAATTCTAGGCCTCTGCCTATGCCTCCAGGTTCGTGTGTCCTATATCACCCTTACCCGTTGACATAAACTTCAACCCAGAGATTTCACTACACCCAATCAATTTTGCAAATGTCTTGATTTCTAAGGCTTCTCAAACCCTACTATACTTGATTGTCCCATACCAGCCAAGCATAGGAAACAAGTTCGTCCAAAGCTACCGATCATTTACCAAACATGGTCCGTCATTCTCCAAGTTTAAGATTTGTTGGTACCCCTTAATTCCTATGCGTCCCATACTACATAAAAAACACAGATATGGGATCATCTCGATCTCGTGCCCTGACCAAACAAGTGTTCACTTTTCACACGTTTCTAGTCTCTATCTTATGTCCTAAAAGTTTATTCATGATTTACTATGCCACCCTTGGTAAACCCCAAGTCTCTACTTAAGGTTTCTTTCCTAGATCTAGGTTCTTAATTCCTAGTTGAAAGGTCCTTATATCAAACCTACAATCTTCCATGATATGACCCTTGGCATCTCCCTTGAACTATACAAAATTCATTGCCCTTAGTTTCCCTCTCTTAGTTTTCTTGTAGGAAAATAATTGCATTCTTCAACTCTGACTCCTTGTATGAGCTGGTGGGACAACTTCTAGATCGGACGGTGAAATCGAAGTCTGCTTAGCAACCGTGCTTTTTAGAATAGGATAACCCATCTCTCTTTCAATGTTTAGCTTTACTCGAGACAAGGCATACCCACTATCAGCTCAACTCGTAATCGTTGTATGCAAACAAAACCATTGAAAACATATATCTTTTTTCAAAAAATAATTTTTCAAAATCATCTCAGTTTTCAAAATAGGAGGTAGGGCTTCTAAAATAAATAAATAAATAAATAGTCTTACCTGACTAATCAATTTCTTCTAATTCCTACCTAAGGCATCTAAAACCTAGGGTCTGATACCACCTTTTGTAACACCTTGCCTCCCGAACCCCATCGTACCCGTCATCTAACGGTATAATTCTCTTCAATCAATAATCTTGGGCCGCCCGGGAGACAGGCCCGTGTTACGTTCTTCTTCCTTTCTAAGAGACTTTTTGCGCATATTAGTCTATGTACAAAAATATTCTATAGCCTCATAAATAAAATCTTTTATTTATTTATTATAAAATTTAGAGGACATGAACTATTACAGTGAAAAAATAATTTCCAAACTGAAATAAATAATTTAGCTTAGACCCACGTGCCCTACAACGAAATAAATAAAAAGAAATCCTAATAAATAACCTTCCATGTACACTGACAAATTAATTTCCTGAAATGTGAAAAATGAGGGGGTGAGTTAAAAAGCTCAGTAAATCATTCCATCTATTTAATTCATTATTTCAACCAAATAATATAAGCATATCAAATACATTACGGGATTAAATTGATTCAAACAATATATTATTTCAGTCATAATTTAGACTGAACGGGAATAACCTCTGTGCTCCAGATCTAGGGAGAGAGATCAATTCTAAAACTCAAACCCTTCTCTAGTAGGATCATTCCTGAAACCTGTTCCATTCTGGTATCAGTCTTGACAACAAATTCAAAAATCCAATTCTACATGGAACATAGAAAGTTCATCCCCGTACTGATACGTGGTTGAAATTTTATTTTTATGTATAGGAGCAATATAATTAAATAGTTCAACAGTAATTAAACATACCAATAGAATAACAACATAAATCAACAGAAATAAAGATTTTCGATTTCTAATGTAGAAGATCGTATGAGATGCAACTACAGAGCATACTCTCTTAAATAGGATAGGTGACTTTGGATTTCTGATGTAGAAGATCGTACAAGATGCAACTACAGAGCATACTCTCTCAGTCATAAGAAATATAATAATTTAAAAGCATAAATTAAACTAAGCACACAAGTAAGCATTATTTAAATCAAAATAATAAATCAAAGGAAAGGGAAAGAACTCCACCTCAAGATCGCTTCCTAAATCTTTGTAGCACTTTGTTGCTACTACCTCGCAAGCTATTCAGAATAGCTTAAAAAAAGAAAAGGGACTGAGGTGCCAAGAAGGAAAACTTCCAGCGACTAAATGATTAGGGTTTTCAATTTAGGGTTTTTGGCATCTATTTATACTCAAATCGATGGCTAAAAAACATTTTTTTTTTGCTTCGTCCAACGTTCAACTCTTTTTTCCTTTTGTTTTTCTTTTAACTTTTTTATATATAATGCACGAATTCGTGCATAGCGAATTTGGAAAATTCGCTAATTTTTTTAACCTATATAAATATAAATATATATATTATATCTCTATGTAATACTAAATTGGCATACTAACATTGCACCTTTGTTTCAACAAAACTATATAATAATTTACGCATATATATATATATATATATATATATATATATATATATATATATATATATATATATATATATATATATATGTGTGTGTGTGTG
>JAJIYU010005126.1:0-23068 GCA_030144865.1 Tinospora cordifolia
TTTTTGGAGGTCCTTCCCTCGCATTCATCATACCCTCCTTGTTTTTCCGGCAGTCTTTAAGAAATTGGGTCAGGGTGTTTTTTTTTTTTTTTTTTTTTTTTTTTTTTTTTTTTTTTTTTTTTTGAGGAGAAGCAATTGTTATATATATTACAATATAATGATGTATGAAATTGGATCAAGTTATGGTTAAAGAAATTGAGAATTAATGGCACCCATAAAATTACCAGGAAAGGACATTAACATGCAAAGAACAACACAACTAACCTAATATAATTTATTAAAATCAAGGAAATATAACAGTTTTTCCCTTTACATATAAGCAAAAGACTTCCTATCAAAATTAAGATTAAAAAAAAAAAAACATCAGACTTCAATATCAAAAGGTTGAGGCCCTGTTTGATCTGTGATTCAGATGTGGTTTTCAGTATCTCAAACTTGAAAACAAAAACACAAAAAAGGCGTTTCACTGCCAAACCAAAAACAGCTTTTCAAGATTTTACACAGAAAGGATGTTTTCTTTCTTTTTTTTTTTTTTAAGAAAAGGTTATTTTCTAATTATTTTCTAAGTTTCATTGTTAGCTTTAGGTTTGTATTCCAGTCTTAGATCATAAACTGAGCACAGCCATAGCTTCCTACATAAATGCATAGAATCCACCTTTGCTTAAACAGATGCACAAGCAAAAGAAAGAAAAAGAAACGCGTTTAGTTGTCAAATCCAAAAACAGCTTTTCACAATTTTTGTCTGAAAGGTCGTTTTCTTTTTTGTTTAAGAAAAAAAAAAGTAATTTTCTTGAACAATTTTAGGATAGTATTCCAGTTCTTGAATTTTTAATAAACATACCCTTGCTCAACCCACATAAATGCAAAGAATCTCATCGCTGTTTAAACTTGAAAATGGAAAAAAACAAATAAATAAATAAATAAAAGGTGTTTAGTTGTCAAACACAAAAACAGCTTTTCAAGATTGAATGGCTGTTTATAAAAAAAATTTAAAATAAATTATTTTCTAGATTTCACTTCTAAGATTACGTAACAGTTTTAGTGACTGAAGAAACTTAGTCACCCACATAAATGCAACAAGTCCACACCTTTGTTTAAACATGAAACACAGAAAAAGTGTTTAGCTGTCAAATCCAAAAACAAATTTCCAAGATTCTAGTCAGAATAGCTGTTCTCTTATTTTTCCTTAAAAAAAATTATTTTCTAAATTTCCTTTTTAGAATCATGTTCCATTCTTTGAATTATAAATCAAATACAGCCTAAATGTCCGACATAAAAGCAAGGATCCCACCTTTGTTTCATGCCCTGTAAATATTACAGTCCCAACAATGAATTCTGTGTTGCGGAGACTGCATCCCTGAAATGATAGCTCCAACACTTTTCAGAACCAAATACCATGAGCTTAACTACATATTTTTCACTTGAACAATAAAATAAACGTACTAACTTCTGCTAGAAAAGTTAGGAAGGATCAAGAAAATAAATCATGACAAATACTTCATTCACCATTTACATATAGACACAGAATAACAACCAAAAATGATTACCCATATCAGACTTCAGATGTTCACTACTTTCCAAGGGTAACTATTCAAGCCAGAGAAATTTGACGTTCCAAGACAAGGATAATATGATGAATGCACTATAATCACTACTTTTAGAGTTAGCTATTCAACCAAATGCCACTACTCTATAAAAGAGACATTTTTTTTCCAAAAAATGGATAATATGATGGTGTGTTTGTAGGAACTGAATGCATATATCCATACATATATCACACTGACATGTACCAAATGGAACAAAAATATGTTCTAAGATGAATTGATTGTGCATGGTGTGGAAGCTTGTGAACTGACATATATATAGCCAATACAAAATCAAACACATATGGATATTATGAAGCCATGTTTGCAGGAATAGAATGCACACATGCACACACACATACCAGCATGAACCAAATGGAACAAAAATCTTCTAAGAAGAACTGATTGTGCATGGTCTTAGTGGAAAATATAGCCAAGAGTTAAATGGGAGAAATGTAGAGCATAACTTTGCAACCGGCCTCAATTGAATGGGATAAGACTTTGTGTTGTTAGAGTAAAATAAGTCCTTTACCTCATCCTAATTTATACTAAAATTCTAACTAATCAAACTGTTTTATTCTCATGATTTAGGAAGGATATGATTTAGTTTAAAAGAGAATACAATATCTCTTTTTTCCCAGCTTTATAAATGTCCAATGTAGCCTTTTTGCTGTAAATTTTTCAAATCGCAAAAAAACAATGAGTGACATGGGAAGAAGGAAGAACCATTCAGCACTTGTTGGTTTCTTCCCTCTCAATAGCTTGGTTTTTTCCCTGCCAAAATTTCCGTTCTCTGCGGGTCATCATTGGTTCATTGTGATGTTTCTTCTCTCTTTATAAACATTTAAGAAAGAAAAGAAAAATGTACCGAAAAGTTAGCAGCAGTACCATTAGTCTGTTTGTAGTTATATGGATAGGGAAACATACTAACAATATTAACAAGGGAAAGGAAAAATCAAAGCATACTCGCAAGAGAATCTGGTTTGGGTTAAGAGGAAGTGTCTGCTTTTGAAAAATCAGATTTCCAGTGAAAGTGTACAACGAGTTATTTGGTTGTTCACATTGTATTTCACCTGCAACCATAAGAAGAACTTTCAGAATTTAAAAGAAAACAAGAAGTGTGAACATTAACCTACTGATAAGGAAAGCAAAAGGAACAATAGTAACAAAGAACAAGGAAAAACAAGAAGGCATTCAGCCATTCATCACCAAGAGTACATATTCCAATATCCGACTTCAAATTTCTAACAATAACTAGTGAGATCCTTATGAAGAAGTAAGAGCACCACTTGTTGAATTTTTAAGACCAAGACAAAAGCTTCACTAATAGGGAGAATATGGTCACTTCAGCGGTTATCAAGTTATTAACTGGGGTAAGGCATAGATGATGCCCATGAAAATGTTAACACACACAAGCCTGATGTACTGGTATAGCTAAGACATAGATAATGAGTTTATTCAATGAGGCATCCAAAAGTGGAATGGCAAACATCCTATCTGTTGAGGCTAATGCCTCGAGGCATCCTTATGGTAATTGGTAAATGGAGCCAAAATAATGCATTTATTTCATTGAGGCATTCCAACTTGTAAGAAAGCAATGCTACAAAAAATCTTGGAGCCTTATCTTCTATTCCACTTTCAATCCACAATGATGTTAAAGATGGAGGAAAGCCTAAAATGACCAAAATAGAAATAATTCAGAAAAATATAAATACTTGTATTCTAAATACCAGCTTACTTTAGGTAGACCAAAGTTAAGGAAGCAATTTCACTTAGCCAACCCCACATAGCTGAGGAAAGGCTTAGTTAAGTTGAATAATTGTGTACAACTTCTATCACGCGACAGAAGTTGTTATAAAGGTGTTACACTTGCCACTTGTTCTTCTTTGTTTTAATGTTTCTTGATTTAGTTCAATTTTCAATATAAAAAAGAAATAAACATAGTATTAATAAGAACAATGAAATAGAAAAATATTGCAACTATGAATGAACATCATGATGTATAATAAGAAAATTTTAAAGCTTATATAGATTTTTATCATTTTAAGATTCTTTAACCAAAAAATACTATATAATGATGTTTTTAAACAATTCTCCCCCACTTTGGCGTAAGCCTTGTTTTGAGCCTCAAGCACTAGGGACCCTCATCACCTGAAAGGTGCCTAGTGCCTCCACCTACCTTATTTAGGTTTTACTCACATCGAGAACAATTAATCCCCATTCTTTTTCTTTTCCTCAAAAATTTGCATTAGGCAAGAATCAATATTTAATTGCCGACGATGAGTATAACCATAACAGTCCTAACAAATTCAGCAGTATACTCACCTCAACAAATGGCTTCAACAAGGAAATCAAAATGTAGAGTAAATCAGAAACATGAATAAATATTGCCAATAATTTGATATAACTCCCTCCAGAAAATGAAAGAGAAGGAAAGAAAAACAATAGATAAAGTGGCAATATATATATATATATTATAGGCAGATAAAGATAGATAGATAGATAATAGAGAGTGAGAGAGAGTAAAAGCCAAGAAATTAAGGCTGTGTTTGGTATCTTTTTTCAATTTTGGTTTTTTGTATTTAGAAACAAAAAGTTAGAAACAGTTGACAGAAACTTGTGGCTTTATTGTAATACAAAAACTTTAAAAAAATAATAATTAAAAAAAAAAGTTAAAAAGAGCTGTTGTAAGAAAACATAAAGAAATGAGAGGAAACGAAACTTTATTTAGTAATCCTAAAGAGTGCATGAACATCCCACCCTTATCCACGAGGAGCGGGTTAAGGACTTAGATATCGACTGTAGAACTGGGAACTACTAAACAACATTGATGGTCGATCATACAAGCATCCAATAAGCAACCAATCAGAGAGGGAAAAATCTTTTGCTAAGGATGATGCAGAAACCCCATGAACTAGCTGAGAATTTATCCTCTTCCCAACAGAAAAGTTATTTTTGGAATTATACTTTTGGTTGATTAGTAATTGATGGAGCCCACACAAGTTTGTGTATAACTTCTGCATAATTAAACAAGTTTTCCTTGTTTTCCAAATTTAATAGCCTTTTCCAAATATGATACCAAGCAAAAATTCCAAAACTACAAATCAACTAAAAATGAAATCATATTTTATCTTTTGACAATTATTTTTAAATTGCATAACAAGCATAGCACTAGAGCTTTCAAACCTAGTATTATGTCCACTCTTCTTTTTCAAATCAAAAAAAAAAAAAAAAATAGAAGAATTATTTTTGAATTGCTTACCGAATGCAAACTAAGAGTTTTCAAACCAACTATTTTTTGAATATGATATCAAACAACAAGTCAACTAAAAACGAAACAATATTTTATTATTCAAAAACTAGTATCATGTCAACCATAAATTTAGTATTATGTTATGCGTAAGAAGAGAAGACACAAATGGGGCACATTATAAAATGAACTAGTGACCAAGAACATTCATTAACATAAACTTAGGTACAATAACAGTAATAGTGTGATGAGAATAACTCAAAAGAGAAAGGTAAAACCTTTGAATTCAGCAGCTTTATCAGGAGTCAAGTAATCCCAAGTTCTTTCTAATGCCTTTCTAATTTTCAAGTTCGTCTCTCCATCAAGGTTTGCAGTCTGAATCAAGGTTTCATAATCAGCATCAACAGTCAAGAGGATTATATTCTCTTTTAACTTGGCAAGTTCATTAGAATACACTGAAGACACAGAATAATTTCTAACCAAGAAAAAAGATGGTATAAACCTCGATGTAGCAGACACCATCTGGATTTGAACTGGAGAGGAACAGTAGATCGGCAGGAAAAAAGCCATCCTGTTTAACCTAAAATGATGCAAACAACAATGAGTGGAAGTATTGAAGATAATGAATGTTCATCTACATGCAACACAACATTTACCAGCAGCAGATTTCAACTGGGAGATAGAGTCTCCCAAAATAAATATTTATTCAGCAATTAGTCTCAAAATATGCCACTTGGAGCAATATTTCCTAAAGACTGATTTGTAACCATCTTTTAAGACTCTTAGACCATTGGTCAAGTTGAGTTGTAAATCTAGTTCAAGAATAGATAGACTCTACTAAAAATGATTTTAACTTTTCTTCTCTCTATCGTCTCTCTAGCTCTTCTTTTTCTTAGATAGCCACTCATGATTTGCACATATCTCGTATTTAATCTTTTTCCTTTACAGAGATTTTTTTTAACAATCCATATGACTAAATAGAATAATCTCTACGCACCACATAAATTCTTTCATAAAAAAATGCCTTTTCTGAAAGTCTTTTTTGCTTCTTTTTTGCAAAAATTGTTGAAACTTCGATTTTAGATGAACTTTGCCATTTTTTTGAAAAATTTTGACAAAATTTTGTAATTTTATTATTTCAAGTGAACTTTGCTTCGATTGTCTAAATTACCTAATTAATTCAGCTAATTTCGCTAAAATTCAGCTTATTTTCATACCATACTCCTTAGCTGATTGGGTGGGTAATGGCCTAATGGGGATGGTGGTTGATTTGTATGAACTAGTTGTTTGATTCTACTTGTTTTTGGGTGGCAGTTTAGCAGCCCTTTTTCCGTTGGACTATACAGTTTTCTCTTGGCATCTGCTAAAAAAATTTAAAATAATTAAAAATTAAATTTTAAAAAAAATCCAGTTCTACCTCTAAGATATTTTAATACACCATGGCATGCACAATGCACCCGCCGAAAAATAGAAAAAAAAAAAAAAAAAAAAAAAAAACTAAGAAGAGACAACAGTATGTGAGATTTGCAAAATAAATTGGACTTGATAAGCATCTCTCAACATATTGAAATACAAGCATGGCCCAACTTTCTCTTAAAAATTAATTATGTTCAATGGAATCTGACATTCATGAGCATAAAGGTCAGAAAGACTTTTCCTTTTTAAGGTAAGTCATAAATCTGACTTTGTAACTTACAGAAACTGGTAAACCATTAATTGGCTCCTCTAAAGATTTGAAGGACTTACTCTGACAATATCCCCAACCTGCAGCCTCTTCCAAGGAATGCTTTCCCACTTCTGTCCTTGTAGTACATCAATAGGTGTACTGTTTATCACCTTATCATTGTGGAGACGCTTCTGTTGCCAAAATTAAAGAAAGATGGTCAAATAACCCAATGACTTCACTTGCAGCAAAGCAAATAATATCAAGAGACTATTTTCCCAAACAAATCAAATGAATATAAGTGCTCCACCTCTTCTAGAATATATAAACAAAAATGAGATGAAGTAAGCTTAAAGTTTATGCACTCACCCAGTCCTCAAATGCTTCCTTAACAAGAGACACTAGAAGCACCAGACTCAGTGGGACCACATTTGTAATAGGATGAACAGGACTGCAAGTGAATAATTGCAGTAAGTCAGTAATGTAGTAGAGAAAAGTACATTGAAAATAACAACAAAAAATTTAAAAAAAAAAAACACCAAATAAGGCTAAGATCTCCAGTTGAAAAATAAAAGTAAAATGAAATTAACTCATACAATCCCATCCATCCTACTCATTTACCTTGGTTAGCATGTAGACTCCTCAAAAATAAAAAAAATAAAAAAATAAAATCTACTAGGAGAGCGTGATTGATGATTGAAAAAAAAAAAAAAAAAAAAAAAAAAACTCTTGAGAAAATGTGCATTGCCTTTTAATTAGAATGCCAAAGACGATTGAACAGGTTTTTTTAAGCAAAATATTAAATTAAGAAAAAATGCTCTCAGATTTGGCAACTAAAAAGGCTCCAGACAAAATATTACTTAATGCAAAATCATAACCCTTAAGAAACTGAAAAGTTTGACACTAAAAAACTAATAACACTTGGTAAAGCTATAAACTTGTGCAACCTTCTAAATGCCCATAGAAGCACTAATGCTGAGCTCAAATTAATTAAGTTCTAGTTTAAATAAACCAATCCCTCATATGAACTTTACCTAGACTTCTTTATTTATAGTGGCCCATCTTGTAAAATTTTGTAATAACTCACTTGCAATCTATATGCCACCTGAAACAGTTGAATCAGCTTATTCCATTTATCGGGGTTATCATTATTCCTCATCTTCTTGAGAAAATACGCCGATCAAGAAACTAACAATTTGATCCTCTATCAAAATAAAATGCCCTTAGAGAAAAGAAGAAAACAGAAAATCATTTTCCTACTGAGAGGAAAAACAGAAAATACTTCTCTTTGTTATCAAAATCAAATACATCCATGCTCCTTGGCTTTGTCCATCATTCTGCCCAGTAAATTGGCCATGAAGATAAATAGGAAGTGGGAGATGGGTCACCTTGCCAAATTCTCTTCATAAAGGTATGTCGAATATTGACACAAGAGTAAGCTAAACATGTTCAGAACAGAATTATCAAAATCATTTAAGTTTTGTTGATAGGTACAAATTATTACCAACCAGACACCATGAAATTGCAGAGAGCATTAAGGAAGAAGGAAGCAAAAGGCTTATATTGTTTCATTGAATCTATTAGTAATTGCAATTTGCTAAAGATAATAAAGATAGTTTGTATACCTTACAACTTAAAATGCTTATGCTTGAAATACAACATAACAACTTCAATGGATAGAAATAGGGTACCTGATAGGTGTTGCAGATAAGACTGAGATCATGAGAAAGTATAGGTTAGCTACCCGCCTGAACTGTCAGCATTTAGAAATGAGGAGAACGAAAAATAAAATTTTATAAGAGTTGCAAGTTTAATGAAACAAAAATAGACTGAAGGAACTAAAACAAAAACTTCTTATCAAAACAAGTTATATCTTCTTTAGTACTTGTACAGGTAGTAAGAAAAACCTATCCGGATTAAGTGATTCGTCAGTCTAATTTCTAGTATAATTCAAGCTCAATTGCACTGATTACCTGTTCAAACAACCCCTTAGGTAAAAATGTTAAGATGTTGTATTTTGTAGTTGAGATAGAGTTTCCCTGAAAAGATAAAGTAAAAAAATAATTAAAGAACTCGCTGCAAGGATAACCAACACAAAAACACATGAGAATGCATCATGAAGTAATTTGTTGGATAAAATGAAAAACATCTGCATACAGGCTATATTTTGCATAGACATAAAACAAAAATACCATACATAACTTATGACTGATTAATACAAAAATATGTCGAAGTTATATATCCAAACTTCCATTTTTTAACCAGCCAAAAAAAAAAAAAATTTGTGCATGTAATTTGTTGGACAAATGAATAACATTCGTATAAGGCTATATGTCCCATAGATATAAGACAAAATTACCATAACTATGTTTTGACAGATTATAAACAAATATTGTCAAAGTTATATCCTACCTTGCAAATTTATCCCAAACTTCCAGTTTTTAACCAGGCAAAATGACTTCAACAGGAACATTTTGCGAATTTTATAGCACAAAAAGCACAACTAAATTTAGAATTGATTGGAAAAATTTAGAAATGATATTTATTGAAAACCTTTCAAGAAATGTGTAAATGAAATGGATATAGAATCTAGGATAACATATATTAGAGTAATGAAAACCCAAAAAAAGAGGAACATCTCGTAACTTTTTTTTAAAACCTTGAATAACACAAATTGACGAGGTTAAACTTCAAACATAAAATTAACTTATTTTGTTTCATCCTAAAAGCTAAAAAACATTTCTTTTACCACTAAATCACAGTGCATTTCCCCTTTTTGAGCTATAATGAGTTTTAATTTATGTCATTATGCTTCTTTCATCTCCTCTCAAAAAATTGAAATTTTGAAAAATAAAAAACACACTAGTCTTTTTTTACAACAAACGAAAATATTGTATTAAAACTGAGCATGAAGGTCAAAAACTAGAAAAAACAGAATGCTCATCCCCTCAACCAATCCCCCAAAAGAACAACCACAAGAGAGCTTGCAAACACTATCCCAAAAGGATGCTATTCAGAAGAAATGTTCACAAATACCCTCTAACATCCTTTTCCTTATCATCAAAAATACAAGCATTTTGCATCCTTCCAAATAGACCAAACAAAAAATACGCTAGCCATATTCTTGTAAATGAGGTTCTTTTAACAATGTACAGACTACAACTAGGTCAAGGTAGCATCTTTTGAGATATTGGTCATACTGGCAACAAAAACGGTTGGCAGAGTACAATTAAACACATATCCTGGAAGGTTTAAAACTTAAAAGTGGCTTCATAGATCCCAAACATCTTGCATTTTGCAGTGCCCAACTTCCAAGACAATTATTACTTTTGTTGTTTCTTCTTGCACCGATCAGGGACTACTTTGTCATAAAAAATGGTGCACGAAGTGAGAAGAAATCGCAACTTTTCAAGGAAATTGCACAAAATTCGACAACCCTCACTAAGGTCAGGAATGGAAAGCTGCTCCAAAATTATTTGGTTCCGAGAAGTAGATTCTATGTTAAATCACCACTTAGTGGTGTAACTACAACTTGGATCTCTTGCTTATGACCAAGTGTATATATCATTGTATCATACCAATTAATCAATTTCTAGATGTAATAGTAGATTCTAAAGAGATCTCACTTTCTCTTGAATTCATCTCGAATTGATATCTTTTCAAGAACCTTTTACTGCGTTTATGGTATGCTATTCATTGCTTAGAAAAAGTTCTTGGAAAAATGTTCTGGTCAAAGCTGGCAACGCAGAATTATTTATGTCAAATTAAAAGAAAACCAAGGCATATACCGTATTCGACTACAACACATCTCATGCAAGAGTTGAGGACAGCAAATAAATTTTGGAGTCCCATCAAATGCCAATGAGCAGTATCATAATGATCAATTGATCATGTAAGATTTGCGGCAGAAAAAGGGATGACCCATGGAAGCCAAGTTTCATGCTCTTTTTGGTAAATTGGTTTGACAAGCAATCGTGGGTTCAATGTGAAAATCATTATGGATTTTTTTTTTTTATCAGGGGAAAACACTAAACGCACACAGGGGAAAGGGAACCACCTCACTTGAAAACACTAAACGCACACAGGGGAAAGGGAACCACCTCACTTGACGCTCAAAAAATGGGCGTCAAGGAGGGATTTTAAACCACATTGGGAAACCTCTCCTAACCGATGTGGGACTAATGGATACCCACCAACGGCCAGAAGAACACACGCGCCACACACGGGTTCTTTTTTTTTATTAGGGGAGAACACTAAACGCACACAGGGGAAAGGGAACACACGCGCCACACATGGATTGAATTATAAGAATTGTGCTAGGTCAAAACTTTACATTATGAAGAGTGTGAATATCATTTGAAAATGACTAGCACAGATAGAATCGAACTTTTGATTAATTTGGGCACATATGCTTCTGAAAGAAATTGAAAAATTCCTTGGGAATCCCAAAAGATCAATCATTCTTTTTTCATGACAAATGGTCAAAACTTTATATAGGTTCGAATCCTACTGAGAGGTCTTTTTCTTTTTTGGCATTTTGAATCTATGCAATTTTTAATAACAACTACATTTGTCAACTCTACTTTAGGATCATATCTAGTATTCAAAGTTTGCTACAATTTGGTACCACCCCTAGTAGCCCACACTGAAAAAGTGTTTTACCGCCAGATGCCCAGTAAATTGTTGC
Organism: Tinospora cordifolia; assembly: GCA_030144865.1. NCBI lineage: Eukaryota > Viridiplantae > Streptophyta > Magnoliopsida > Ranunculales > Menispermaceae > Tinospora > Tinospora cordifolia. The sequence goes on from JAJIYU010005126.1 coordinate 11,184, forward strand.
GCCTCAAGACCGTTAAGTACTGTTCTTGAGAAATGATTGGATCTAGCCAATTCCTCAAAAGAAATTTTATGGGATCCATATCAACCAAAATTTTCAATTATGTTTATGGAGAATGAATAATCATTAAGTCCTACTTGCTAGGAAGCTCCCACTTGTGGAGGATTTATGTTACAAAATATTGATAAGTAATTTGCAAGTAATTCACTAGGAGTTCCTCTCATATTCAGCCTTGAACAAAGAGAAATTACACAAGCATGTTTTTCATATCAATTTTACTGTTGAAAAAACAAATACAATAAGGTTAGAAGTAAAAGTGAAAATCATTGTAATTTTTGGGACAAGAATTGACATCTACTACAGCAGTTTATTATCTTCATAGAAGAAAAGGTTCAATACGATCTAGTTTCACTAGAAACAAGAATGACAAGAGTATTAACCCGATACCTTACAGCTGCTTTGTTTGGTAGGGTAGATGTAAAGTAGGCCCCTTCAATAATGAAAAGTGATTATTACCAAATGGAGCAACTTGCTTCAAGTTGGTTCACTTGGAAAAATTCATTGGTCTCTTAAAATTAATTACCTGAGTTTCAAGAAAACTGCTAGGTTATTACACCACCAACTTATGCACCCACCTAGGCGCCAATCACAAGAAAACCCCAAACAAAAGATAGAAATTATCTTGACAACTATAGGAAAACAAAGAGAATAATTATGAAATTACAACTTTGTAATCAATACAAATCAAATGCTACGATAAGCAAGAGTAATTATCACCTCAAGGCTCAAAAGATTAATACTAAAATGTCAACCTAATAAGAAATTCCGAGTTCACCTTTTAAAATCATTGACATTTAATAGATTAAAGAGTTTTAAAGCTTGCACTTTTCAACTTGACAAAGATTTTTCTCAACTACATAAGATTGTTTACATAAATTTGCTTCCTCCAATTTGCTCTATCAAGGGAAAAATAGAAATATACTGAAGCTACACATAGGCTCGCAAGTTATTTACAGCACGCTATTTCAGGCCTTCCTCTATTAATATCAACTTATAATTAAATAATTATACCGTCACTTTAGCTAACTAGTGAATGTAATGATATTTATTATGTATGTCTAAACCATTTCATTTGATTTTTTTATCATTTTATCTTCAATTAAGGTGGGTGACTAATACCATTTCCGGAACATATTCATTTCTTTCCCAAAACATCACAAAGTTCATAGTTAGGAACTTAGGAAATTCTCTTAAAGCAATCCACAAACTTGCAATAATTGTAAAAATTAAATTAAAGACCTATCAAGCATAAAATTGGGATTTATTAAAAAATTCCATTGTTGCTTTACAACAACAATATTTAAATAGCAAAAGAATGCAACTATTGAACTTTTCAGTTGAAACAAAAAAGGCTTGAGAAAGAGAGGAAGGGAAGCCAAAAGAAAAATACGAAGAAAAGAATTATTCTCGTCCCCATTTAATTCTCTTTCTAAAGTTGACCAGATGACCTTCACTACATTTTAGGAATTTTTTTTTTTTATTTACATCATCTCCACTAGATATTCCCTCTGAAATGACTTCTTTCTGTCAGATCATCCATAAATGCAGGAAGCTCCTACTATTGCAAATTCTAAGAAAGGAATGATGCTTGCACTCTTACCTTCACACTAGGGAGGGAATTAATTTTTTAACTTTGAACCCTTGACTCCAACTCAAAATGGAGGAACCACCTGTTGTTTCAAGAACAGCCCTTCCATATTTGTTAAGATCGTTTCTCGTAGTATCATTCTACATAATCTTTTGTTTTCATTCTTCTTTTTTTTTTTTTTTTTGATAAGGAAGAGAAATTTGAATCACAATATTTTTAAAAATTATTTTTAAATAAAGGTTATCGTCCTACATATGTTTTCTATAGCATTTTACATCTTATGCACTAAAACTGTGATCCTACTTCCATTGTTGACTTCTCCCATATTCCAAGTCACCAGACAAATGTAAGCAAATCGGACTAGCTTTCTAACTTGCACTTATTCATATTGCAAGAATCTTTCTTATCATTTAAAACTGAGCGCAGCACATTTTCAAGCCGTTGGGCACTAATCCCCGCAATGTAGCATGAAATTTATTGTCACTTACTTGAACACAGCCTAACCATGACGACTAAACAATATGTGAAGAACTTTTATGTTTACGTCGTTAGAGCAGTAGCATTCCCCCAGTTTCAACCTAATGCACCCATCCTCGTTCATCTAGTTCAGTCAGTAGTACAAAAAATTCCAACTCTGTTCGCTCACCAACGTCCCAAACCAAAACATTTACAACCAACTCTAATCCAAAACCATCAGATCCGTCGACAATTGCCAGTTCCAAAAAGGACAACTAAAATTCAACCGACCAAGAAGTAATGAAAAAGCGAAGAAGAAATATAAAGATTTACAAAAAGGCAAAGAAGAGATCTAAAGAAAACCTTGAATCTGACGGGAATGTTAGCGTCTCGATCGTTGCAGAAGATGGTGCGATAGCCAGGGTGTTGTGGCTGGACCCTACCGAGATGAACTGTCCGACTCGACGACGAAGAAGCGTCGCGCTCGCCCAACTGCACATTCCCCCAAAACCTTCTTGCTCGACCAGAGCCCCCGAGACGAGAGCTCTGTGGCCTAAGCCTCTCCCATCCCCTCATCTTAGGCAAGAGCTTCACTGCCGGTTCGATCCGTTGCAGAACCGAGTGAGAGATAGATCGGTCAGTTGTTTGGTTGTTCGTTCTTGTTTTCTGGAAGAGGAACTAGAATAAGATTTTCACCTTTCTTTCTTTCTTTCTTTCTTTTCTTAATTAAGTGTTGCTTATTTTTTTAAAAGGAATGCTGCAGACCTTTTTTGTCCCCCAGGTGCCTCGTCGTTGAGTTCGTTGTGGGTGGGGTTGGGGGGTCGCTTCCTCTTCACTTCACCTTCGTTCGTTTACTATTCTCTCTAGTTTTGGGGTGGATTTGGGTGGAGTTTCCAAGGTAAAGATTTCATCTCTTTTTTTTTTTTTTTTTATCTTTCTGAGAATTTTCTTACTTCCCCTAATTTAAACAAATTGGAAATTGCTGCCTTTTCGTTTCTTTATTACCATTGTTGTCTGCCTTTGGCGCTGCAAATGCAGGATTTACAAGATTCAGTGCTAGGTATGGTTTTCGGTAAAAGAAAATTTTTTTGCGACCTGTCCACTGTGACAAGGTTTATCCATTGATATGCATCAAAAACCAAATATTAGACGACCAATAGTCATCCACAATCCAAGGTTAAGTTGTTGCGCATAGTCAACAATGTAGAGCTGAACTATCTGCAACAAATACATGATGCCATTGAGGTTGCATTCTACTACCATAGTTCTTGCGATCTGGGTTGGCTTCCTCATAATTCACCTAATCCAAAATTCCTCTCTCAACAATTAGTGCGAGTAATAGAGTAACACTATATCAATCACATCTTGGCCACATATGGAATGATGCACTACGCTTTAATATAATCTCAACAAAACAATAATATTTCATAGAGTATTTGACCCACAAATTCATACTATTACTTAATTATTTTCACACTTAAGCAATTTTACCAACAATTGCGAAGGATATTTAGGTATATAATGTAAAATAGAGACACAAGGATATTCGAGATTACACATAAGAAAAGTATATTTTCATTCCAAAACTAAGATTATAAAACACTATTCTCGTTGTGTTTCTTAAGAACATGGGAATTATTTATAATTTGCAGAAATAACTACACAAAGAAATAACCTAGTAACTATAACTACTATACTCAATGTGCCCTTAACCAAATTTTCCTAAAAGATTAACTGCATTTTAGCCAACTTTGATATTGTTTTGTTTTTCTCGAAAATATAGAATCATATTATTTATTTCTCAAAAAAAGTATAATATGTGCTTAATATCATTGTAATGTCTTCGAGCTAGTAGGAGTTATATCTTACCAGTAACTTGATAAGAAAATAATATCTAATTTTGTATAATTTGTTAATAGCATAAGTACATCAATAGTACTAAGTTTTGATATTTTAAGACCAACAATTTTTTTCAACATGAAGATGAAGTAATTTTTGTCAACTTCAAGTAATCTAATCACCATTTGAAAACTTAATGGATATACTTTGTCCATCTAAAACTTTTCTGAATAAACTTTTAGTAATAAACAATAACTCAACTTGAAAAATTCACAATCTACAGGTTAAGAAAGAATCTTGTTTTTCTAATATCTTTCATATCAATTTTTTTCAAATTTGATATATTTTCTATTCCTTCACTAGTTCTCACATGGTCATAACATTTAAATAGTAAATAATATGGATATGTACAATAAATACGAATTAATAAATGTAATTATAATATAAACTTGTAAATATGATCACTAATTGTAATTAACATAATTGTAAAATATGGATATAAATAATCAAGTAATATATGTAAAAATTTTAAACATTCTAAAATTTATATTTTAAAGTATTTGCTTCAAGTATGCATTTTAAATCTTTTTGAAATTTTAATCCTTTTGAAATTTTAATCCTTTTGAGATTTTTCATATATATCACCATCCATGGATCCAATTTTCTTTGAAATTTTTTTATAGAATATTCATTTGTATCTAACACATCATATACTATCAAGTGTTAGGATAAAACTAGTTATCATTCATCAATGAGTGTAAATTGTTCATTTTTAATGTTGATATTATTCTACAATCTATAGTACGAGATCCTCATTTTATAAAATATCAACGGACATTTTTAAATATCATAAATATCATGAGCAATATTTATTTTCACTCAATATTTCATACATATATTGACTTTATGATATTTTCACATACAATGCATATTTATGTCGTTTTATTAAACATTTATATCAAATTTATTCTGTTTAAAGAACGTCTAATTTTTCAATATATATCTATTTAGAAGATATTTATGCCTCAGAATAATCGCGTCTCTAATTTATTTCATTTCATGGAATATTTAATTCTCAATTAATGAGACATATAATCAAAATATTATTTTATTCCTCTTTAGGAATATTTTACATATGTGTCCTTTGACTTGACTGGTCAATCACACTTCAGGTGTGTTAAACTTTCACAGATAACTTGTGTATTAGTTAACTGATTTATATTTGCACATGACTGATCTTGTGAACTATCAATTGATTTTTAATTTCTCCTTTGAGATTCATGTTCATATAGTTGATTGATCTTATGAACTATTAATTGGTTTTCAACTTCTACTTTGAAATTCATATTCACATAACCTCATATTGCATTAGCAATTTTATATGTCATTATTTCAAAATTTGGTTTTCTCTCCCTAATGATAATAAAATTGTTTCATTTAATTATGTCATTATAAAAGCATCATATTAAGGTTCCAAAAACATTTGGCCAATTATGCCAAAATATAAATATATTTGGGTTAAATAATTTTTTGCTCTCAATCACAATATATTTCAATTGACCTCATATTTCAAAAAATAATTGTTCTTCAAGAACACTTATTTACAAGCTATAAGTTACTCTTCAAGAGTAATTATTGCCAATATAATAATTGCTCTTCGATAGCAATTTTAATAAAATATAAGACATTATTTTGTTACTGTAAATATGTTGTATTTGTTAATATATTAGTTGTCCTTTAGTGCCATCAATAATTTTTTTAATCTCAATATATTTTTATTGAGGCATTAATCAATCATATGGTGATACTCCATATATCCAACCAATATCAATTTATTTGATAAATAATACTAATATTTTATAATTTTTAATTTCATATGTCGCAACAATGACAATATTTTACTTTAGGAGAATAATAACAATTATAACTATGTTATCAATAACTATAACCATAATTATGGTTCTTAAAATAATCTTAATTATAATTCATATCATATGGAATTTATCAAAAATGTAATTTCTTCACATTTTTCCTTTCAACATTTTAAGGTTATTTCTAAAGTATATTCATTGCTAAATAATATATTTTTTAATATAAATATTATTTTATGACACTTTAATATTTAAATATTACATGATTCATCATATGATCAAAATAAATTTTTAGTTTAACTGATCAAATAAAATTGCAACTTCATTACAAACTTAATTAAGATGAATCTCTCAATAATATTTGTTATGAAATATTTATAAAATTAATTTGAAACAATAGATAAATGTCGAATAACGACATTAAATAATAAAAATAATTAATACTCAAATTTTTTTCACTTAGAAAAATGATAAAATAAAAATTTTTGAGATATTTTATTACTATTAAACAATTTCTTAATTAGCTTCAAGCTAGTTTAAAAATCTATAATTATATATATAGGTTCATAGGCAAAATTCAATCTAGTTATATACAGAAAATTATAACTTTGACATTTCAAATATTTCAATAGCTTCTAGCTAGTTATAATAATTTTATAATTTTATTTTGTAATGGACTAGAAAATCTACTAACAAAGCCCCTTTTAATAGTCAATAACTAAAACAATATTTTTTAATAGTTTTAAGTTATAAAATATTTATTTTATTATATATAGCTTCAGGCTATGAATTTTCTTTTTCAAGTTTTTTTAGTTTAACATATCAAATCAAATATCATAATATATTTTGTATTTAATTAGTATTGTAACTTTAGGTGTAATCAACCATAATATTTTTTGTATAAATAATAAGATTTTGACTGAATTTTTTTTAATAGCTTCAAGCTATATTTTTTAAATATAAAGTTTTTTTTATTTATATAAATCAAAATTTATTAAAAAAATACAATCAACATATATGATTAAAATAGTTTTAAATATTTAAGCTCTTAGCTATAATAGGATGATAAATATCATTTACAACACATAAATATAATGATAGTTACAAATAAAAATATAAATGCATTATAGGTTACATAAAAATGGTGGATCATAAAATGATTATAATTTAGGGGTTAGGGGATATTAAATGGTGAGTGTTTACACATATATTTAAAATAATTATTTATAACAGGTCTATCTTTGTTTCCTTTTTATAATTGTATATTTATTTTAAAATAATAACTTTTTGACATGCCCGACTTTATTTATTTATTTATTTATTGCAATGCATAGTTTGACAAATGTTCGATATTTTTGAATAAGGACAATGTTTAAATATTTATGTAATTTGTTTGTTAAGATATATATTCATTTAACATTTATAAGTGTTATTGTTATAGCTACTACATTGAACAACACCTCTTTCATTGCATTGAATAATTGTAGTTGTAATTCCTACAATCATTAATTGTTGCATTGAATGACCCTCTTTCATTGCTTCAATGATGTCGTTTCATGTGAGTTACTCAGTTACAGCAATATCCATAATGGGTAGGCCGTGGGCCATTTCTCCAGAGTAGACATGGAAGCATCTATTATTATGGATTCAACTTTTGGACGTCATTGAAACATGGGCCATGATCTTATATCATTAACCAATATAAGAATTCTAATTATAACTTAGATTTTGTAAATAATTTTGAACCCACAAAGGAATCTACTACAATTAAGGGAAAATATGAATATTGTCATCATCCTGCATGATTGTTTGAAAGAAGTGTGGGAAAAATCATGTTCTAAGATAATTTTTGGTCATATTTAACTAAATGTGTAAATAGAGCGTGCAATTATTTTTTAATGGGAACAAAGTGATTCTTAATTTTTTTATATGTAGAGATTGAGATTGTAAAATTATTTAGTTAACTCATGAATACATAAATGAGTAATTGAATGCAAAAATATCTACTTGCTAAGTGAAAAATGATATCTTTTGATATGAAAATTAGTTTAATCCCACATGAAAAAGTGAAAAAAAAAATTCAGATGTAATTTATAAATCAAGGAAGAGTTAGATACTTGAATTCATAGCACACACCCACACTTAAAGAAAAGCCCAAGGGGTGATGTGTACGCACATGTGACATGTGGCACGTGGCTTACTAACACTCACGCGTATATATGAAGGTGTTTGGGCATCTTAAGGCGCGTTGGATGCATTACACTTTGCACACTATGCATCATCACAAGGAGTTGAGAATCTTTGAATTTTTTGAGATTGAGACAAATTAGATGGCCAAGATCGTGTGATGGAGATTAGATTAAAAAAAAATCCAAATTCAATAAATCATGGGTCCAAGCATGGGCTCTTGGTTCAATGGATTGAGATCCAATAGTGAGAGATATGAGTGTGCCAATCGAAACGATCGGATGACATTCGATTGGATAAATATGATCCAACGGTGTGAAATACAACATTACAATCAAAACCATTAGATTACAACCAAAATCTAAATGACACAATAATGAGATTCAATGATCAACATCATCAGATCACATCCAAAGGCCAAAATATACGATCCAAAGGTATATAAAATGGTGATATTACTAGTCAAGATTTGCTTATGATACAAAACTTCATTCTAACAAAGATCACAAAATATTGATTTCTTTCTCTCTCTCTTTCATTCTCCACCTCTAATTTTAAAGGATTTTAGCATATGCACCAAATTTTGGTCCAAATGTTCTAGTGACGTTTAGTGTTATAGTCACTTAAAATGACATTATTGTATCTTAAAAGACAATCATCATTGTAACACCCTGCCTCCGAGTGATCGTGGTTTCAATTTCGAAGGGCGTAATTACCATAATGCTCTCGAGTCAATAGTAACAATAGTCAAGCAAGTTATTGTCACGTGCAAATCACAATAATATCGAGACCACCCAAGAGACGAGACATTGCTTTGTCTTTTTTTATCTTTTCTTTCTTTTCCTATGTCCCAATTCCATGAGATTCCGTGGTTGCTATGACTCATACAATTTCATATAAAACATTTTGAAATATTCAAGTAAAATAAAGCAGATGAAATTCCACAATTAAAAATATATTTTAACATTCAAGAGGTATAAAGACCTTTGATCTTATCTCAAAGAAACAACCTTAAAACTCACAAAATAAAACAGGCCAACATGCCTAGCTTATGTAATATCTCGAAATTTGTATAAAATTTGATAAATAAAATTTAATAAAAATATATTTTGTGAAGAAATAAATGTAAAAAAAATCCATGAAAATATGATACATAAGACATGTACAAAAGAATCGATGAACCACAACAAAACATAGAACATTGCACATTAATCATCTACTAGTTACAGTGGTGTGATATTGACTACCGTGCTAATAGTTTCCAAAACACGAAAAGTGGCATGATTCAGGTTACCGTGGTAATGACAATGACTACTATGGTAATTCAAATGAAACCCAGAAATTTAAGTGGTTCTTGTTACCACGGTAAAAGGATTTGGCTATCGCGGTAATGCGTGCAAATATAATTTATGAATGTTGCATGAAAACGCTAATTCTCATCATTCTATCTTGCAATCGCGCGCATCCTCCCACAAACCAAAACTAGCTGCCTCCAATCGGCCTTCTCCTCCTCCTAAACATGTTCTAAGTTGAATATACCTATTCCATTCTCTTCTAACTATCTCACAAGCCTATATAAGAGAAGAACTGCACAAGCAACAAAGGATTCAATTGTGGTGCTGTTGCAAACAACCACACATAGGTAACATGCTAGTTTTCACATAGAATCCATGTTTTCAATTACTATCTCACACTTCTAAGTTGATACCTGTTCCCAGTAACATAACATAACCCTAAAAGCGTCCAAGGCATTATTTCAAGGTGAACGAGGGAAACGATGAGCGGGAACAAGGTATAAGGTTCTACTACTCAATGTAATTCGTGTTTTTGAATCTTAAGTCCAATGTATTGAAGAGTCATACACAAGAAGGAACAATGAACGAAAGGGCATGCATGAAAATGTAGTTTGTTTTGGGAATCACGTGACTACCACAACAACCTATCGCGGTAGTGCATTACACACACAAGACTTTCCTCTAGTTATCACAGTAGCTGATCGCGATAATGCACTGTACACACAAGACCAACCTCTACTTACCGCAGTAACTCGAAGCCCTACTGCAGTAATGACTGAACTTCTTGCAACATTCACAGACTATCACAGTAGTGCAATAGATATCCACTAGTTACCGCAGTAACCTGATGAGACTTTATCCGATGTTGTTACACATGCAAATCAACCACTGCGGTACTTCCCTTTTTCTACTATGGTATTTAGGGATAAAAATACTCGATATTTGCCCATTTATGACCCATTACGCACACCACATGCCATAATCTCTAAGAAATCACTAGAATTTGACTTTAAAACATTAGAACTACTACAATTGCTGATTTATGATCCTTAAAGGTTGAGGACTCGAGGAGATCGGGATAACAAAGGGAAGATCAGAAGGAACTGAATAAAGAAATAGGTGAAGATGAATACTCATACTCTTTAGTATTATTTTAGTTCTAAATATGAAGCATGATTAATTGTCTATCCTTACTAAATCTTTAGAAGCATGTTAAGGGTATAATGACCAGTTGATTGGATGATTGCTTATTTAGTATATTGTTGATAGCATGCTGCATGACACATGAATATTTTATACTCCACAATGACATTCTCTATGCACTGAATGATGAATAACACGTATTGTGTGATCTTGTGCATGATTGACAGCTTATCAAAATGTGTTGCTTATTTACATTTGAAAATGTTGCTACTATTGAGTATGCTAGTGGTCACTAAGATGATTAAATAATCTAACCACATACGGGCACGATGATGCTCACACTATGGGAATGGTCTAGTGTCATTGTGGGTGTCCCCAATCTAAGGCAGGTCTTGATATTATTGTGGTAGTAGTAAGATGAAACTGATATTCGAGTTGAGACTTCACTCTGAGATAGGGTCCTGAATAGGTAACTGGCCTGCAGATGTTACTTTCGATATCTAGACCTGTAACAACCCACCTCCCAAGTCCCATCTTCCACGTCATCTGACGGTTCAACTTTTTTTTATCAAAATTCTTGGGATGCCTGGGAGACGGGCCCGTGCTACATTTTCTTCTTCTTAGACCCCAAGTGCAATAAGGTTCTTGTGTACATTAGTCTATATACAAAACGACATCATGGTAAATAAAATTTTGAATTTATTCATTCGACAAATTTCGAGTACAATAATCCATTACAGCATAAAATAAATTTAAAGCTGAAAATACATTATTTCACTTAGGCCAATGTGCTCTACATTAAAATAAATAACAACTTTCTATGGGAAAATCTCATCGCAGGCTGATTAATTTCCTGTTGTGAAAAATAAGGGAGTGAGCTAAAAAACCCAGTGAATCATTCCATCTATTTAATCCATTATTCCAACCAGACAATGCAAGCAGATCAAACACTTTCAGAGATTAATTCGGTTCAACCAATAAATTAATTCAGTCGTAATTTAGACCGAACGGGAATACCCTCTGTGCTCCAGATCTAGGGAGAGAGATCAATTCTGAAACTCAAACACTTTTTCAGTGGGATCTTTTTGAAACCCGTTCCATGCTGGTATCAGTATTGACAGCCAGTTCCAATTCTACATAGAATACAGAAAGTCCCCCGTACCGGTACGTGGTTGAAATATCATTTAATCTAACTTTTGTGTGCAAGAACATGGTAGATAAATATTTCAACAGAAATTAAACATACCACAGTATAACATGATAAATCAACAAAAACATAGATGTTTGATTTCTGATGTAAAAGATCGTACGAGACGCAACTACAGAGCATACTCTCTCAACAGGAAAACGACTTTCGATTTCTAATGTAGAAGATCGTACAAGACGCAACTACAGAGCATACTCTCTTGGTCATGCAACATGATGATTGAAAGAAATAAATGCAAAGAA
>JAJIYU010005127.1:0-23011 GCA_030144865.1 Tinospora cordifolia
TGGTATCAGAGTCTAGGCGTTAGTTGCTGGGCCAATTTAGAAAGTTTCATTTGATACCAAAGATGGTATCAGAGTCGAAGCTTTAGGTGCCTTGGAAAAAAAGAAAAGAAATTCAAGCCTAAACATATGCTGATTAGGCTAGAATTAGAAAGTCAAACATTAGTTTTTTTACAAAGATTACAAATTCAAATTAGGGTTTCACATCGAACTAAATTTAAATTTTAATGCCTTACCTTCTATTTTTGAAATATAAAAATGTTTTAGAAAGTATTTTCAAAAAGGAAAGATATGATTTGAAATGTTTTGTTTGGATACAAAGACTACAAGTTGAGCTGATAGTGGGTAAGCCTTGTCCCGAGTAAAGCTAAACATTGAAAGGGAGGTGGGTTATCTCGCCCTAAAAAGCGCGGTTGCTAACTAGACTTCAATCTCGCCGCCTGATCTGGATGTTGTCGCACCAGTTTATATGAGTGGTTTGAGTTGAAGAACGCCCTTACTTTCTATATGAAGAAAATTAGAAGGTGAAAAATTAAGGTAAGAAACTGATTAGAAGTATAAAAAGATGTCAAAGGTGTTATCTTGACTAAATAGAGGTTGTGAGTCAACTAGATTGAAACCATGGGTCTTGGGGATTGACCTTAGGTAGAAACATGGGTGTAGCCATGGGTGGCACAGTAGATTAAAAACATTAATCTTTAGGACATAGGCTAGAGACTGAAACTTGTGTGAAAACAAAAAATTGTTTGATTAGGACATGGGACCAGGAAGCTTCTGTATCTTTTGATTTCTATATAGTATGGGATGTATAGGAATTTGGGGGTATGGATGAAGCCTAGACTCGGAGAATGATGGACCATATATGGTGAATGATCGGTAACTCTGGCAAAACAGGTTTCTCTATGCTCCCTGGTATGGGACAATAGAGTATAGTGGGCTCAGGAATCTTAGATATCGAACAATTTGCAAAATTTTTTGGATGCGACCCTGTTCTGGTTGAAAGTCTAAGTGGAAGGGGTAGAGTGGTATGTGAGACTTGAACCTAAAAGCTTATGTGGAAGCTTGGAACCTTGTTGTGCTAGTTTGATTGTATGATATGCATTTTTTATTGCTTATTTGCTTTGAGACCAAATCATGTGCCCATGCATGAAAAGAACCTAGAAGAAAAACTTTTAGGCCATTGAATAGATCGAGAACCTAGAGACATGAATCTAGAGTCATGATAGTATGTACAATGAAACAAACATTAACATTGAAAAGATGTGTCGGGAAGAGTTCAAGGAGGCCTTTTACGAAAAGTTTTGTTTGGAGATGACACTGAGGAAGCTACAGGAGGACTTCGTCAGATTGAATTAGAAGGACCTAACTGTAGTTGAGTATGAGATAAAGTTTACTGAATTGGATAAGTTTTCACGGGAGCTAATCTAAGAAGAAAGTGAAAGCTAATTAGTTTGCTCAAGGTCACAAGGTTGAGATTCAAAAAGTGATTATGACTCTAAGCTTAAAGACATATTGTGATCCTAGAACATGAATTCAACTTAGAATAGATGTTGAGTGGAAAGAACAAGAGGCCTAGTAATGAAATAGAGAACCCAAAGGCCCAGAAAAAGAATAAGAGTGGTGGGAAGGTACCACAGACCCAGAAATAGGGGCAAAATAAGGATGAACTAAAAGAACATGCGAGGAAACAGTGAATGTGCTATGTGTGCAGGCAGAAGGCTCATGTAGCAAGAAATTGCCTGACTGCACCCACCCAGGCTCCGCAACCATAGAACACTCAAGGAAGAGGTCAGAATGATCGTTTTTAGGGCAGACAACAACAACAAAATGCCAACAAAGGGCAAAATCAGGGTCATGGGCAAAACTAGGCCAGAGTGTTTGTTGTTGAAGCTCAAGAAGATTAAGACCTACCCTAGAGACCCTAGTATAAAAAATATATATTAGGAGAACTTGATTAGCCCTTTATTTAAAATTGATATATGTTAGCATTTATGAATTTTAAGCTTTGATAAGGTTTTGTACCTATTCTTTTTAATAAATGAAATTTATTTCCTTACGAATCCTTGTTGTCACATTTTGAAGGTTCAAAATTTAAAGTCTGGGAATAGAAAGTTTTAGTAATAACCAAAAGCCTATTGTGTGGTCAAGTCTATTGAGACAGAGGTGGGGTATTACAAAGAAACTTTGACCTTCTAATATATTGAGAACTTTAGGTTGGGTATGACCCTAAATGAAAAATGAGCCTATCCCTACAACATGTCTTGCCTACTAGATCTTTTGCAATTAGATTGGAGGTAAACAAAGGCAATGGCTCACAAACGTAATAGAGGAAATCGAATAAGATAAGCATACTGACCTTACGTTAGATGCTGAGGATACCCTAAGACTTAGGGAGAAAACATTGTATGAGTAATTATAGATTGTCTCACCAAAGTGGTTTAGTTTCTGCCAATCAGATCCACAAATCAAGTTAGTAAGTCTGAGAGAGTCACCCAAACATTAGAGGATATGTTGAGGTCTTATGCCTTAGACCTTAAAAGAGAATTAGAGAAAGTATGAACCTGACGTTCAAGATGATGCTACTTACAAGGAAGTAGTAGTCAGAATCCTCGGCCACAAAGCACAGAGTTTGATAATGAAGGATATTCCATTGGTGAAAGTGTTGTGGAAGCATCACGGGGTGGAAAAAGCTACCTAGAAACACAAAAGTGAGATGAAGACAAAGTATCCATACCTGTTAACTAGAAATCGTTAGTTACGTACAAATTTTGCGGACAAAATTTTTCTGAGGGTAGGTTGTAATACCCATAAAACTCTATATTTAATTAAATGAAATTCAAGATCAATTTACTGAAATTGGGTGCAAAATAAAATCGAACTCATTTTGGGGCTAAATTTGGTAAGTTTCTCAAAGTTGCATTTGGTGACCCTTAGGGATTCAAAACAACCTGAAACGAAGTAAGGTGACCTAAACCAACTAATTAGACAACATATCCAAAAATTAGAACAATTGGTCGAGGTTAGGATTTTCATTTGCCAAACACCCTTCAGGGGGTCCAAATTAAGAAAGAATTGGCATTTAGGATACTTCAGAAGATCGAAATAACCTGAAATGAAACGAAATGACATGAACTAACAAAATGAATGACATATCCAAAAATGCAATTGACTAAGATTTGGATTTTCATTTGCCTAGTGACCTTAGTGGGTCTTAAATAAGGAAAGTTTTTGAGAAAAAATCATCTTGGGCAAAACCATACTTTAAAATGTGTATTGGGTTCATGTGATTTTAAACTGTAGGTTATAAATCATAATTCCTTGTAAACAATGAGATATTAATTTTTACCTAATTTTTGTGAACCCATGAGGTCATAACCACCCTAAGAATGTGGAAGTCACATGGGTGGAACACCATGATCATGTGTACCCTCACCCTATCCTAAGCTCCATGGAACGTTTCCTTTATTTGAGTTCATGTAGAATGATCCCATGTGCCATGAAAATGGTCAGGTATGCCACCCCTATAAGATGTCCCACTTAGTATTAAGAAATAATGAATGAATGATTCCATGTGTACCATGATGTAATCATATACACCTTGCTCTACACACCAAAAAATCCCAAATAATCCAAATAAGAAGTTTCTAATTTAAGAATAGAAGTTGTTGAAAAATGTTTCTAAACACCCAAGGAACAAGATTAAAAGTTTCTAGTCCAAGAATAAAAGTTCCTGAAAAATGTTTCTAAACACCTTAGGAACAAAATTAGAAGTCTCTAATTCAAAATAGAAGATTGTCAAATATTGTTGACTTGGTGTGCATACGAAAAGGAATCAATTACCAAAACATACTGGAAAGCTGCCTTGACCACAATACCACACCTAGATTAACTTCTAAACAAAGAATAGTAATTATCTTAAACCCTTTTTGTGTTCACACATAAATAGGAAATCAAATAAAGCTTGTATATTGTGTTCACAATAGGAATGGGAAGCTAAATCAATCCACCTTCTAAATCATGTGTACACTCAATCTATGCATTCCAAAACGCCCCCATAGAGGAATGGAAAGGTTTCTTAGAGTGACCATGCCCAAATCGTCTTCTAGTGCTCATGAAACTCTATATATACCCCCTCTTGCTCACTTTCATCTCATCCCAAAGCAAAGAGTTGTCACTTTCCTCTTTATTTGTTTTCGCCTTCTTCTTGGCACCTCTTCCCATTTCTCTTTTCTCTCCTGTGTGAGAAGTTCTAATTTCAGTCTTATAGTAAGTTGTTTTGAGTGATTTTTTGGCGTTTGGAAGTGCTTGAACATTGGGAACCCTCACTGAAATTTTAGGAAAAAACATCATCAGGTGGAGGAGATTTCTAGAACTCCTATTTTACTACTTCAAGCCTTTAGTGCATTCATGCTTTCATTTTTTTTATATTGTTATTTTATAAATTTCAGCATGTTTAAATTTTAGTTTGAAGCATGTTCGATCATGTTTTAATTTTAGCTAGCATGTTTTTTATATTTTTAATTCGTGCATGATAACATAACATGCTTAGAAACCATGCTTAGGCTTATTTTTGAGTTTTCTAACATGTTATTTGTGTTTCTCATGTTCTCTTGATTATTTAAATTTTGATATTAATTATTATGATATTTTTCATATTTATTTAAAATTAAATATGAGAAAATTAAAATAAGAACCACGTATCATCATAGTAGTCTAAGTGATGTTATAGGTGTTCTTTACATATACTTAGTGTATATGAGTAACATCACTAAGTGTAGATGTGTTTTAAAATACTTGGAATGAGGACATGTGATCTTTATTTCCAGTGGAATGTGACAAGATGAATTGTCATTGCATCTTAGAATAGGAGTATTTTAATGAAGAACATCAAGAGATTTAAAACCCCTTTTGGTCAAATATACAACCCTAACAAGATATTGTTTGAAACACTTAATGCTTGTAAGTGATTGAAATTGAATATACATACTTTTGATTTGAGTTATAAAATTAGTAGTTTGATGAATGATCCACTGGGCTATGTGCTCACCCATTCCTTCTATTTTTCAGGAAATTGAATTACATGAAGACTATAGATTTTTGAAAGTTTGCTTTTAAAAAGTTCATATTGTAAGGGCATATGTCCCAAATTTTGAATAAAGACTTTCGCTGATGTAATACCTCATAATTTTGTCAAATAACTTAAAAATAAATAAAGTTGACAAAAATTAAATGAAAAATGAGAAATAAGATTTATTAAGAAAGATTCTAAAATAATTGGAGGCAAATGAAATCTTAGTATCAGGATGATCTAACCAATGATATAAGGTTAGTAGAATTATCAAATATTATTTGTACAAGAATTATTTTATAATTATACAAATAATGGAACAATTATGGAATTAATTATCAAATATAAAGTAAGAAGAATGAATTATATACATATATATAAATTTTTGCCTCTCAGAAAATAAAATATGGAATAAATATATAAAAAAATATATGAAATGAAGAAATGAAAAATATAGAGAAATATGGATTATTAATTGTTGGCAATAAAAAATGTATTAAAGAAATAAAAAATATCTAATAAATACAATATTAAAGAATTAGAAAGGGGAGAATATTAGCAAATTAATAAAATAAAAGGATATGTGCAATAAACCATATTTACACAAATCAGAAAGTGAAATTGGGTGTATAATTAGCAAAGCTCGGATAATAGAAACCTTAGGAAGTAATTTTGTCAATAGAAATTGCATCCAACAACCAGAAATGTGTGATCTGCATGAGCTAAGATCCCACAATCAAGATCAAGCCCGCACCGAATGCTATGGAGCACCGAATCGCCACGATCCAATGGTCTACGATTGATCTGCCTGATCCAATGAACGAGATCAAAACTGCACCAACGCCTGGATGCACTGAATCATCAAGATCCAACAGCCCACGATCGATCTGCCCAATCCAACGGTCCAGATCTGAGGCGCGCTTCGTTGATCACGAATGAAGATTCGCGTGCTCGCTCGAGGTTGATGTAACAGTCCAGACGCATTTCATTGATCGTGAACGAGGATCTGCGTTTTGCGCTCGAGGTTGATCTGACGCTTTTCGTTGATCGCGAACCGTGTGCTGTGCTCGAGGACGATCCGACGGTCCAGTTCTGAAACATTTTTGTTGATCATGAACCGTGTGCTGCGCTTGAGGATGATCCGATGGCCCAGATTAAATGCTCCGAAAATAAAACAGAAATAACTGAAAAATCTGAGAAAAATGATTCCAAAAATTCAAAAATTTGTTTCTAAATTCCAAAAAAATATCCAAATACACTTGTTATTCTGCTATACTTGGGAGGCACGAAATTTTGAAGAATTAACAAGTTTCCTACAAAGAGAACACCACAAACTTGTCATTCTCTACCCTTTTGAACTCTATATAAACCCCTCATGCTCACAATTCGTCTCATCCCAAGAAACAAGAGTTGAGATTTCATCTTGTTCTCTAAGCCCTCTTCTTGGCACCCCTTCTCACCTTTCGTTTCCTTCTTGTGTGTGAGAAGTTCTTGGTTTGGGGATTCATCTTGGGCGATTTTCTTGGTGCTTGTACGTTGGAAACTCTTGTCTAAACTTTGGGGAGAAAGCATTATAAGGTGGAAGTGATTTCTCTAACACCCCTTTTTCTTATTCGAATTACTAGCATGTTCATTGTTTGTTTGGCTTTTGAAATCAAAATAATTTCATTTCTAGTATTCTAAAATATATTTCAGTTTCAGATTTGATCCTTGTTTGAATTTATTCATTCATAATATTCATGCCATGTTTAGTATCATGCTTAGGCTTTATTTCGAAGAATGATGCATGATTATGGTTGATTTTCAGATTGTTCATGTTCTTAATTTTATTGATCTTAGTTTCATATTCTAAAGTTTAATTGATGATTCAAGATTTAACAAAAGAAAATGGTGAAAATAACCACGTACCATCATAGCAAACATGTGGGTTGCTATGGATGTTCTTTTCGTATGATTAGTTCATATGGTTTTAAGACCAAAATACTTGATTAGTGGGTAAGTTCCCTTGAGTCCAAAAGTCCAATCAAATTGGCTATGAAAATCTATATTTCACTCTAAGGAGGTACTTTGTTAAGAACATCAAGGGCTTAAAAACCCTTTTGGTCTAAAGTATCAACTTTAAACAAAGGGATGCTTGAAACGCTTAATGTATGCAAGTGTTTGAAATATGAATGTGTTATTTGATTTGACTTTGAAAAATGGTTGTTTGAAAAAGATTCACTGAGCTTTATGCTCACCCCTTTCTCTTTTTTTTTAGGAAATTAAATTATGAAGACCATAGAACTTGGATAGTTTCTATTTTAGCAAGTTTCTAATTTTTTAAGTTTTTATTTTAATGTAAGGGCATGTTGCCCAATTTTGAATAAGTCTTCTGCTGAAATTTAATTTTTAGAGGTTATGAATTTCTTTTGATCAACAATGTAATAGTTTACATTAGAAAGTTATGTACTTTTTTTATGAATAAATAAGTTGAATTTTTCTTTATCTTTAATTGCCTTGATTTTATGAAAATTTGTATTCTTGAATTTACTCTAAGGCATGAGGTATTGAAAAGTAGAAAGTCAAGTGCGTGTCACTTGTAAAGTAACATGGACCCAACTAGCCAAATGGTTAAGTCCACTGTCAAAGAATGGTGGTTATGTCCAATACTCAAAGAATGTGGCCGCTGGAGTGTTACAACTGAATTTTACTTTTTTGTTTTTGAGTTATGTACTCCCTTTTCATTATTTGAATTCAAGCGTGTATCCTTTTATTTTATTCAATAAATAAAGATTAAAGTTTTTCTTTTATCTCTCTTATAATAGTCTTAGTAGATTAGAATTAAATTATTTAGGTTGTGTGCTCAATGAAAAATAATAAGACTTGAGATAATAGAAAGTGATGCAAGTTGTGTACTTGTAAATTTAACATTGGACCAAACCCGCCTTATGGTTAAGCTTGAACTTGTTTTTAGGGGGTTGGGATGTTACAAATAGAAATCATAAGTTTTTTAGGCATGGCAGGACACTATTGAAGGTTTATTCCGTACTTCTCCAAATTGGTTGGGCCTATGACTAAGCTGACTCGAAAAGGAGAGAAGTTCATATGGGATGAGAAGTGAGAGGAAACTTTCTAAGAATTGAAGAAGAGGTTAAATTCAACTCCCATATTAGTTACTCCTACCCATGGGGTGAGATATCTCTTATACATTGATGCATCATAGAATGGATTGGGTGTAGTACTGATGCAACAGGGAAAGGTTATCTCCTATGCCTCGCGACAGTTGAAGGTACATGAACAGAATTACCCTACTCATGATTTAGAGTTGGCGGCAATCATGTTCGCAATGAAAACTTGGAACATTACCTCTACAGAGAGGCATTTGACCTTTTCTTCGATCAAAATATTCTAAAGTACATTTACACTCAAAAAGAGCTGAATCTGAGATAGTGGGGATTGATGGAATTTTTGAAGGACCATGACTTCCAACTTCATTATCACCCAGGGAAAGCAAATGTTGTTGTTGATGCCCTTAATAGAAAGTTCGACAAACGAAGGTAAGAAAAAGGGCAATTGTACCAACTCATCAGTAACTATAATTTGAGTGTAACTTCAAACGAAAAACAAGCATTCCTATGTGCAATAATTTGCCAACCAGACCTGCCACGACATATTTGAGATGAGTAGAAACAAGACAAATGGATTGTGGACCTGACAGAAGGTGTCCAACAAGGCAAGCACACTAATTTCAACATTTATACCAAAGCTACACTGAGACTTGGAGATAAAGTCTGTGTACCAGAGAGTAGGCAAGTAAAAAAACCAGACTGGATGAGGCACATCAGACTAAGTACACAATGCATCTAGGAGGTGATAAGATGTACCAGAACCTCAAGAAAACCTATTGGTGCAGAGGTATGAAGAGGGACATAGCTAAGTATGTTTCTAAGTGTCTAGCCTGTCAACAGGTGAAGGCTGAACACAAGAAACCCTTAGGGATGTTACAACCACTTCTAATCCAAGAATGGAAGTGGGACAATATTGCGATGGATTTCCTGAGTGGCCTACCCAGAAACCAAAAGGGTGAAGACACAGTATGGGTAATTGTAGATCAACTCACGAAGGTAGCTCATTTCCTATCCATTCGATATACAAATGCAGTTGGAAAACTGGGAGAATTGTATGCTAAGGAGATAGTAAGGCCACATAGTGTACCCAAGACTACATTGTTAGACAGAAATTCCAGATTCACATTTCAATTTTGGTAGAGCCTATAAAATGAACTAGGTAATAGACTCACCATGAGTACTGCATTCCATCCTAAGATAGATGGACAATCAGAGAGAGTGATACAAATATTATAAGATATGTTGAGAGTGTATGTCCTTGATTTCAAGGGTAATTAGAGCAAATACTTGCATTTAGCGAGATTCGCGTACAATAACAGTCACCAGGTGAGTATAAAAATGGCTCCATATGAGGCTCTCTACGGTAGATCCTGTCGGTCTCCATCTTACTAGGCTGCGTTTGAGGATTATGTGCTTATAAGGCCAAACCTAGTACAAGAGATGGATGAATAGGTTAAATAGATACAAAAGAGGTTAACCATGGATCAAAGCAGGTAGAAGAGCTATGCAGACAAGAGGATAAAACCTCTAGAGTTCCAATAAGGTGATAGAGTATTCCGGAGTTCCAAAGGGGATTAAAAGTTTTGGGATCAAAGGGAAACTATCCCCAAGATTCATCAGTCCGTTCGAAATACTTAGACGGGTTGGTGAGTGTGCCTACGAGCTAGATCTACCAAACAAAATGTCCTCTATCCATAACATATTCCATGTATCAATGCTGTAGAAATATGAATCGAACCCTTCTCACACCATCCATTGGGAGGAAATCAACACCGAAAATGATGCCACTTACAAGGAACCAGCCATTAGAATATTGGATCGTAAAGTGCAGAGTATCAGAACCAAGGACATTCCTCTAGTCAAGGTTCTATGGAGACACCATGATCTAGCAGATGTTACCTAGGAATTAAAGAGTGAAATGCAGAAGAAGTACCCAAACCTCTTTAGTAGGAGCATCTGATAGGATGGCATCATACAAGTATGAGACTCCCTTTAAATTTTGAAGACGAAATTCTTTTAAGGGGGTTAGGTTGTAATACCCCAAAAAGTTTATAAAGTTTTAGTAAATTTAAATAAAAATGATTCAAACACAATAAACCCTGAAAAATTCATGAAATATGATTTAGGAGATGTTTAATTAATGTATAGAAGAAATGGTAAATCGAAACAAAGCATGAAATTTCGCATGGCAACCATCCACTAGCTACCGTGATAATGCGACTGAAACCTAAAAAATAGCAATGTTATAGTTACCACCATTATTACCATGGTAATGCTTTTGATTACCATGGTAATATGACTAGAATGTAGAGAATTAGGGTTCTGGTTACCGTGATAATATCTCCAGTTACTACGATAATACGTGAAATATATAAGTATAAATAGTGCGCCAAAAAACCTTATCGTCATTGTGGTCCTACGGTCGTGCACCAACTTCAAAAAACTGATACCAGCTGCCAATAATTGAACTTTGCTCCCTTCTCTACCATTTTAGACTAGTTTCCATCCACTCAAACCTTTCTCCACTGGATCTCAAAGCCTACATTTGTGAAGAAAACCCCAAGAAGGAAGAAAATTAGTAGAGGCGTCATTTGAAATCATTTGTGCATAGGTAAATCGCTAAACCTCACTTGGAATCATAGTTTTTTGTCATTGATTTGCATTTCCTGAGAGTATGCAATTTTTCTGTGAAACATAGACCAATATAGGGTTCAAAAGCTCGCATTGAAGGAGAACAAGGGGGAACGACAAGGAACAACAAGGTATAATGCTTTCCCATTCATATATGTGTGTGTTTTGAGCGTAATGTGAGTATGTTGGAATACAAAACACTAGAGGGAATGACGGACCGTAGTACTGCACTATGCACACACAAACTCCTCCGGTTACTGCAGTAACACATGCTGAACACACTGAAACCCCTCTGGTTACCGCAGTAATTGACCATAATAATGTATAAGAAAAATTGATCCATGCTATGGTTTCTGCGATAACTGACTGTGGTAACACAACATAAACCATTTTTTTCATTTTTGAATGTGCGCATACGGATTATCGCAGTAATGCTACTCACTACTGTGGTAATCAGAGGGAAAATGGTGAAATGTAATACGTTGCAACCACTACGTACACCTTATCATATCTGTGTTAGAGAATCATTAAATTATGATTTAAGAGACCTTAGAAATGCTTCAAACCCATGTAAAGTTGGTTTTAAATCACATAAATTGAAAGACAAGGCTAATATAGTGTGAAGAAAAGGCCCAAGGAAATGAAAGATAAATGTGAAAATGACTACTTAAACTCTTTCGTATTATGCTTGTTAAAATATGAAACATGATTGTGGATGATTATTGTTATGTGTTGTTTTAGAAGCATGCTAGGAGTGTATGCTTATGAGTGAATGTTTAACTACTTTTATAGACTTATAACATGTCATGTTTTGCATGAAAGTATGTTATAGCTAAAGATCTATGCTACGCATGCCATGTGATGATTACTATGATTAATGTGATTATGAGCATAGCTTGTTTATTTATATCCATTGATTTCTTATAAATTGTTATCATTAATCAAAGATAATAAAGAGAATTAACCATGTACCAACGCGGTAATGTAGATATTGTGGTAGTAGTTGGCATCATCATGAGAATTTCTAGCCCTAGGCGGGTCTCTATTTAAAATGGGACTGAGATTCTAAGTGTGACTTCACTCCCTGGTTTGATGATCGAATAAGGCATCAATCTTGAGCTAGGGTTTTGAAGTGTGCAACAGGCCTTGGGCGTTACATTGAGTACTTCGAACGTAAGTTGGAATACTGAGGGAGAACCCCTTTCGATCTTAACGTTAACTCAAACAATTGAATTGTTGAAACACATAATGTATTACAAGTGCTTGCATGTTTGAATTCTGATTGATATAATGCCTGAGATGTTTGTGTAAGATCCACTGGGCTCTTGAGCTCACCCCCACTAATTTCTTTTTAGGTAGCCTTTGAAGACACTTGTGATGACAAGTGAGAAGCAACATTTTTGTAGTCATGATACGCCTCACTGTTGAGGTTGACTAGGAATAGTGTTACTCAGTGATTATCAGTTTATAGGGCATGAGACCCACATTTCATCTATGTTTAGTTGTTTTGTTTATTAGCTTCGGCCATGGGGCCAACGATTCAGTTTTTGATTCATTTTGAACTTAGGCAATGGGGTCAGAGTATTGTTATTCCATTTTATGAGTTTAATCATCATGTTATTATTT
Organism: Tinospora cordifolia; assembly: GCA_030144865.1. Lineage (NCBI taxonomy): Eukaryota > Viridiplantae > Streptophyta > Magnoliopsida > Ranunculales > Menispermaceae > Tinospora > Tinospora cordifolia. The sequence goes on from JAJIYU010005127.1 coordinate 12,430, forward strand.
CAAACATGCAATCCCCATGTTTAATCATGCTTAATATCGTTGTTATGTTTTTGTAATCTAAAATGTATTGGGATTGTGTGAGAAGAGAAAGATAAAACTTAATGTAGTAATCTCGGTCTCCTAATGTCGAGATGCGGGAGTAACTGCAACCAGTTGATATTCCGTCTCAAGGCGAGAGATAAAGAGGCCTAGTCAGTGGTGTGAGGGACGAGATTAGGGGGCTGGGGTGTTACCAATAAGGACACACCACGTTGACCCTACTCATTAGGGACAATAGCAACATTGATCAAACATGGATATGCCGCATTGGTATGTGTTTGATTTCTTAATCATCGTTAATTAGTCAAAGGCATGCCGTAAATAGAATAAATGTACATATGCACAAATCATGTCAATGAAAATCAATAACAACATTCTATCATTCATATCATGGCATAATACATAATTTAAAACCCAAGGATGCGTCTAGTCATACTATCATTCAAACATATAAACCAACATAAAGTCAAAGACACACTAACATGAACCTAATCATATGATTCATCAAAATAAACTTATTCATAGTAGGGTTTCAATAATTATAATACAAGAGAGCGTCAAGATTCATTTCTACCTGTACTCACGTTCCGTGTTTCTTTCAATCCGCAACATGATGTCGATCCATTGAAATTACCTAACAAGTTTTAGTGTCAGCTTTAGAGTCTTATCTCATACCCAAGTATTCTGAAATCTTCTACAACCTTATTTATTCTTTTTTGTTTAAGGGTATGATATAGTGCTCCAATTATTACTCCTATCGAACTTGTCATACCTAGATGACCTAGGGTTTTCTATGTTTTTTGCTCCAATATCAAAGAGTCATTGTCTATAACTTTTTAAAACTTATTTCATGTGAGTTTGTAGTTCCTACCTAATACACAGCCATGGTCATCATGCACCTGTTGTACTAAAACCATGGTTATGCATTATTTTAGTGGGCCCAATTTTGTCACTGCACGTGACTAGCCATTTGGGACTCACTTTAACACTTAGGTTAGATGTTCCTTAATACTTATAAGGGCATATTAAGTTGTTTGTAAAGGGTGCACCAAAAGTGTCCCATTTTTAGGGTTTTGTGGATCTGTTTTTGTGTCTTATAAGGCTATGGTCTAAAGTTTTCATTTCTCTTTCTTCAATTCTAAACTATATCATAATAGTTTCTACGTGTTTTTATAATGACCCATATTTTGGATATTGAGTCGATGGGTTCAATATAAATTTTTATTTATGAGTTAATGAATTATAAATGAAAATTCATGATTTTACAAAAATTATAAAAATTAATGAGCGTATTTAATAAAAAATAATAAATAATAAAACCATTAATAATAAATTAATATTCATAATGGGAGCTTTATTAGAAAAAAAATGAAATGATGTAATGGGATGAATTAATGAAATGAATTAATTGTTGCATGTACATATATATACATATTTATGTATGTATGTATGTGTATATATATATATATATATATATATATATATGTATATATATATATATATATACATATATATATATATATATATATATATATATATACACATACATACATACATACATATGTATATAGTTATATATGTATTACTATAAGAAATCGCACCTACAACAACGTGCAATGTTCATTATTATACCAATACCACAACGTTCATGGTGATGTTGTCGATCAGGGTGTTAAACAACCGACTATTTTTAACAATGATCACCAGCCTGTTGTTATAAAGCATTGTGTATCGATCTAAGAGTGAGGTCACAACAATGTTCGCTCGTTGTTAAATGATTCAATCTTTAAAGACATATTCGACAACGGTTACTATGCCTGTTGTTGTAGAAATGTTATAACAACAGGTATACGTTGTAGAAACCCTAACTTTTAACAACGATCACAAGCTTGTTGTTTTAATGTGTTGTGTATCGGTCTAAAAACTGATGTTACAACAACGTTTGCACGTTGTTAAATGCTTCAATCTTTTAAGACATATTCGACAATGGTCATCGTCCTTGTTGTTGTAGACTTGTTATAACAATGGGAAAACATTATGGAAAACCTAACCTTTAAACCTTTCCACAATAGTCAAGTGGTTGTTATTGTATGTTTATTACTTAACAACATGTTTTTGCCCGTTGTGAAAGCTCCAGTATTTCAACAACAATTGTCTGCACGTTGTTATATCATGTATCTTATAACGAAAACTGAACGTTGTCATATGTGTCAATTTTTTTTTTACCTGTATCTGTAAATTTACGTCCTATTATTTCAAATGTCTCATTTAGTATATACAATCCATCAAAAAGTGTAATTATTATTTGTAATAGTCCCATGTACTTCTTTGGCCAAACAATTGTACTTTTAACAGCATCACTCAAGTAATGAATTTTTGATGTTGGTTTATATAAATCAGCATCTTCATTCCCTACCTTTACAACCCAAACTCTCCAACAATCAAAGCCTAGTGGGAGGCCATGAACTTTAGCCTTAAGATCTGTAGAAGAAATCTTTCCTACTGCTACAACTTCTTCGTCTCTTTCATTTTCGGGATGCCAATTCAATAATTTGCATCTAGCATTCTCAGGAGGCAATTTTTCTTGGGTGGGCTTGCTACCCTGTTGTGACTACATAATACATAAACAAATTAAAGATAATATAAACATTTTAAGGATAAAAGTTTATAATCAAAGTTGGGTTCAAAATATAGTTTACTTGTGGTGTTTGAGCTTTCGAATGTATCATATTCATGTCTCTTCCACTTGGGCTTTGAAGCTGTTGAACCATATTATAAAATATATTTCACTATATAAATTTAAGTAATAAATCAAACTGCAAAGAAAATTTTAAGCCTAGTTGTCACCTGTTGAGATTGCATTAAAAGCATGGCAGTCAATGCTTCAACTCGTTCCTCGAGTGTATCCATTTTCTTTGATTTTTCTTCAAGAGTATTTATCATTTCTGCTTGATCTTGAATTATATTCTCTAAGACTTTTACTTTTCCATTACTTTTAATTTGAGCATCAACCTTTGAAGGTGTTACCCCAAATCCAAGACCTCAAACTCATCCACGACTCTCAGGTCCCAATACTTTAGTAATGGCATTGTCTCTTAAGTTATCTCTCTCGACTGAATTGGTGGTAAATTGACTAATGTCATTAATCTTTTCCTGCATTCACATAAAAACAAGTAAATTAACTTGATAACTTTCCATTGTTATATAATTTCAATATATATAACTACATATCATTTGCTTTAATGATTTACTTACAATTGCTTCTTGAATCGCTTCATTTAAAGGCTCACCATTCTTTCTCAAATGACCATTTGTCCATACATCTACTCTTGCAACTGAATTTGAATTTTCATTAGCCTCCTTCTAAAATATGGAAAATAGTAACATTTACAACATATATGCTTATTTTAAAATACAAAGAGGAAAAATAAAATGAAGTACGTGCCAAGACCATTACCAATTAATGCACCAATCGAGCATAGACCTTCCTATTCATTGTGTGCAATAGTTTTGAATAGTCTTCATTTCACTAAACTTTTTGTTATTGCCTAATAAAATGAATATATTAATAATAATGAAAAAGAAGAGATGATTCAAATTTAAAGTATATAGATAAGAAACATACAACAAACCTGAAACTCTTTGGATAATCTTTCGTCAACAAAAGTATTCCAATCTTTAGGAGACATCAAATTGCTAGGCGTAAGATATTTGTCTACAAAGTATCTATCTTTTTTTTTTCATTGCTTCTCTAATTATTGTAGAAACTTTAAACTTGTATTACCTCCTGTGTCCCATCTTTTGCAATTTCCTAGCCTTATTAAATTTGTCAACTACAAATCTTGTCTGATATGCACAAAAAAGGATAAATTAAGGATTTTCTACAAATAAAGTATTAGAATCTCTTATGAGTAAATAATTCAATTATACACATACCTCAATTAACCTCTAAAGTTGTTAATTAATTTTTGGAGCCACATGGCATGTGCTCTCGCATAATTACACCAATGTAAGATGATAGCTTCTCAGAATTAGTTGACATTGGCTGCCCTCTTTTATTTAATTCAACTTCCATTCTAGGTGCATGTCCCAAAACCAAATCCATCCTAGTGGTCCACGATTCTTTGTTGTTGTGTTATCAATTTTTTGTTGCTTTTATACTACTTTCTATTTTAGGTGATGATCTTGGTGAGTTGGAGTCCTCATTAGACAGTCTCAGACCTTCATTCTTAGAATGATTCATTGCAGCCAACATGGTTGTCTATTACTTCTTAGTTCTTTTTTTAGCTTGTTTAGAGGACTTGAAAGAAAATGCATTTATATATATAGAATTATTTGTCTTATAATATTCACATAAACTTGACCAAAAAATGCATCATTATGAATATCAATGAAAATAAAATACTTACTTCACCAGCTTCTAAAGTCTTCTTTTTTGTCATAGTGGCTATAGAAGATATAATATGCCTATTGATACAAAATGCACAGGAATTAACTAATTACTTTAGATGTAATAAATAACTATCACATAATTAAAAAGTAGGATTTAATATACAATCCAAGCATATAAACTCAGACATAAATTCAAGAACAACAACAAGAACAACCAAAAAAGAATATAATAATAACAGAAGAATAAAAACAGTTACCAAATCCACAAAGAACAACCTTTACAAATAGAAATTTCGTTCCTAAACACAGAAGCAGATATTTCGTTCCCAAATACCCAAAGAAGAACAATAAAAACAAATGAAGATTAACAGAAGAAAGACAAACAAAGAAGATCGATGAACTGAAATGCACAAAGAAGAAGACCAACCGTTACAAGCAGAGATTTTGTTCCCAAATGCAGAAGCAGATATTTCATTCCCAAATACCGAAAGAAGAAGAACAACAACAAATGAAGATTAACAGAAGAAAAACAAACAAAGAAGATCAATGAACTGAAATGCACAAAGAAGAAGACCAACTGTTACAAGCAGAGATTTTGTTCCCAAATGCAAAAACAAATATTTCGTTCCCAAATACCCAAAGAAGAACAACAAGAAGATTGCCAGAAAAAAGATGAGTAGTGAAAATCAAAGAACTTAAACACACAAAGAAGATGATAAAAAATAACGACTCTGAAGAAGATAAGTATTCCTGCGTGACCATTTTTTTTAATGCAAGAACTATTTTTTTTTCTTTTTTATATTTTTGTAGTATAATATGAGAATAATATATGAATAATGCGAGTATAACAATTGTTCTGTTGTTGATACAAAAATGCGGGGTTAACATGTGAATAATGCAGGGATAACATGTGAATAAAATGCGGTATAACAGATGCATAACATATGAATAATTATGGAATAATGCAAGTAATGGTAGAGGTATAACATACCAACCAATAGATAATGCATCAACAATGGTATAATGCAAGAATAATAATTGAATAATACGGGTATAAAATTGTTCTGTTGTTTTGGTAAAAAATGCGAGGATAACATGTGAATAATGTAGGGATAACATGTGAATAAAATTCAGTATAAAGTATGTATAACATATGAATAATCATGAAATAATGCGAGTAAAGGTATAATGCAAGAATAATATCTAAATAATGCAAGTATAAAAATTGTTCGATTGTTGATATAAAAATGCGGTATAATGTATGCATATATAACATATATATAATACGGGTATAAATTTGTTCGGTTATTTTGGAAAAAAATGTGAGGACAATATGTGAATAAAATTTTGTGTAAAGTATGTATAACATGAGAAAAATTGATGTAAATTATTGTATTTCCTTTAAAAATTCCAGAAAAATGCGTATATCGTATTCGAAGATTTTTGCGCACCAAAACGTGGGTCGTCACATAACATATGAATAATCATGAAATAATGTGAGTAATGGTATAATGCAAGAATAATATTTGAATAATACGAGTATAAAAATTATTTGATTGTTGATATAAAATGCGGTATAACGTATGCATATATAACATATGAATAATTATGAAATAATGCGAGTAATGGTAGAGGTATAACATACCAACAGATGGATAATGTATCAATAATGGTATAATACAAGAATAATAAGTGAATAATACGTATATAAAATATGTTCGATGGTTTTGGTAAAAAAATGCGAGGATAACATGTGAATAAAATTCGATCTAACGTATGTATAACAAATGAATGATCAATGAATAATGTGAGTAATGGTAGAATGTTGGTATAAAATAGCAAGCGATGGATAATGCATGAATAATGGTATAATGCAACTCATTATTAAAAATAATAATAATATATGGTTTATTATTATTATCGTTATTCTTATTATTCTTATTTTTCTTATTTGTCACACCCCGACCCCCGAACCAGACATCATATCTGTCAATCTAAGGCTTTGTCATCGGGCGTCGCGCGGCTCCAAGCTCGGCGCGTGGTCCGCCGAGGCACCGGTCATGCGACAGTCATCATCATCTTTCCACAACCTCTATACACGAGGTTTAAATCATTTCTTAATTTCAAATAATCATTTTATTCATGCTTCACTAAGCAATTAGTTTCAAGTCAAATTCACTGGATGTTCAAAATCATATTTATACTAGAAATCAAGATAATAGTAGCGGAAGCACTTTTCGAATCAAATCTTTCTCAATCATTGAACACTGTTTAACATACAATATCTAAAAATCATCAGTTTATCAATCAAAATAAAACAATGTTCAAGATGATAAAACAGTCCTATAGATACATATACAAAAATATGATACATGACCCTTCAGCCCAAATCTAAAATATACACCATAAAAACTATACAAAACAAAGAGACGATTTAACACAAAATATCACACACTCTCTCTACACATCCTCCAGTCTCCGGTTTGCACCCTCACTGAGCGCTGGACCCATGAGTACCTGTAAAATAAAAAATGGGGTGAGCTCGAAAGCCTAGTGGATCTCCCCTACACATCAATAGCATTATACAAACGAACATACGAAACATGCAAACAGTTTCAAATCATTAGGGGCATTTCAAACACTTAGTTAGTTTATCTGTTGCGCTCTAATATCAGGAATTTACCATCTAATATTAGGAATTAACCGAAAGAGTGAACCACCCTTGGTATCCCAATTTTGGTCCTGAACACAATCGGGCACGACATCTTTATAAAACAGAAGTCTACCTCTAAGACCACGACCCAAGAAGATACTGAAACCAAGGGAAGAATCCTCATGACTTTCCAAATTCGAGGGTCTCATACGGCCGCTCATAGTTTGGACTAGTTGGGGATACCCACGATGACGTCTTGGTCACAACCAGATAACATCTACGTGATGTACCAGTGCCCGTCCATCGCCCCAGTACATGGAGTTCTTAATAAACCTTTAATGTTCTTTAGTTTTACAATCATAGTTTTCATTCCACGCAACATACAGACATGCTTATTTAAAATGCTATCCTAAGCAAAGAAAGCAAACAAACATCAAGCTAGTCATAATATCATAATACTAGAAAGCGAGTAACCAGTCATCAGGATATCATATTAATCAATTTACCCAAGGCATACATTCCTAGCATGGTACTAAGTACACGAATTTAAACATAAATCATATTCCATATCCAACATCCGCATAATACTAAAGAGTGAGGAAGAGATAGTCGACCCCACCTGTACACACCGAAACGCTGTTGGATCGTCGCCCCTCGCACAACAGTCCAATACCATCAATCTGTATCATTAGATGGTAATGATACATTACTTTGGGCCTTTAATACACATCTAACTCGACCTTAGGGGTTCGGTATCAATCCTTGCTTTAGAGTGTACACAAAACACTCCAAAAATAACATCCAAGTCCATTAACCGCAGTCGGTCCTGTGTGAACCACGGTCTACACACAATTTCTCACCCAATAATGGGATTTCACATGTGTACGACATACTAGTGATTTCCATTTCAGTTTAACAGTTAAATCTAGTGTATTGGACACCCAAAAATCATTTTACATGGTTGCTTACATTGTTTATTCACCAAAACCCCTTGGTTTAAGCCTTAAAAACGGGATTTTGTTTCAATGAAATAAACCCCTTCAATTCCAGAACTAAACAACCATCACAAATCATCCATACTAGTGTCCAACACACACACACAAAAGAAACGAAAAACAGTTCCTGACGTTTTACTTGGTTTCTAGCCACTAAACCTACAACACAAGCTTTCAAATGGATCTCCATCATTTTGATTTACTAACCATTGATAAGTACTCTAGATGAGATCAAAACTTAAAGAAAAACTCAAAGGAAATCAAAGAACTCACCTTCCAATCGCCTTCAAGTCGTCTCCTCCGAATCCCAAATCATTTCAGTGCGAAATGAGGAATTTAGAGCTTGAAATGTATATATAGATCGCACACGGACCGCGGTCGGAGACAGATGGACCTCGGTCATCGGATAGATTTTCCTTCGTGGACTGCAATCAGCACTTTATGGACCATGGTCATCCCTTTATGGACCGCGGTCGGCACTTTACGGACCGCGGTCGGCACTTTACAGACCGCGGTCACCCTTGTGATCTGTTTAATTTTTTGTTCTATTTTCTCATCTGATGACCGTGGTCACTAATGCCCTCGATCGCCAATGACCACGGTCGCCAGTGACCTAGGTCGCCAGTACACAAAATTTTATTCAACATTTTCTCCAAGATTTTTCTCCAAATTCTAATACATAATACTATTTTATTTTGTTATCAAAGATTAATACAAGCATTTAAAACATGGTTTCACATAGTTTTACATTTGTTTCATAATTTTTAAATATCCATTTTTGATTTGTACGCATTTAAAAATTTAGGGTATTACAATCTACCCCCCTTAAAAGAAATTTCGTCATTGAAATTTAAATTGAGAAGTACCTGAGCAATGTGTCCAATCATTCTGTCCTGGGGAAGAGATCTGGGTATTTCTTCTACATCTTACTCTCAAGCTCCCACGTCGCTTCCTCCAGGTTATGATGCCTTCACAAGATTTGGATTAAAGGAATGTCCTTAGTCCTGAGACTCTGCACCTTACGATCAAGGATCTGCACTGCTGGCTCTTCGTAAGTAGCATCATCTCGAAGTGCATTCTCTTCCTGATGTAAAACATGAGATGGGTCTGGTTTGTACTTTTGGACCATCGAAACGTGGAACACATTATGTACTGAGGACAATCTACTCGGTAAATCCAACTCATAAGCACAGACACCAACCCGTCTGACAATCTCAAAAAAATTGATGTAGCGAGGCGATAGCTTGCCCTTCACTCCAAACTGTCTAATTCCCTTCTGTGGGCTGATTTTCAAAAATACTTGATCACTGGTCTAGAACTCTAGAGGTCTTTCCCTCTTGTCCGCATAGCTCTTTTGCCTACTCCGTACTGTAACTAATCTCCTCTGGATTTGCTTCACCTGTAAACTCATCTCCTCAATTAAGTCGAGTCCAGTGAGTACCTGGTCTTCAAACTCTGCCCAACAGGATGGTGACCTACAAGGTCTGCCATACAGTGCCTCATATGGAGCCATCTTGATGCTTGCCTGGTAACTGTTATTATATGCAAATTCGACAAGATGTAAATGCTTACTCCAGTTTCCTCGGAAGTCTAGGGCACATACTCTCAGCATATCCTCCAATATCTGTATGACCCTCTCTGACTACCCATCTGTCTGTGAATGAAAGACTGTGCTCATGGTCAATCTGCTCCCCAATTCCTTCTGTAGACTCTGCCAGAATTGAGACGTGAATCTGGAGTCTCTCTCTGACACTATAGTGCTGGGAAGACTGTGCAATAGCACAATCTCCCACACATAAAACTCTCCCAGCTTACTCACTGCATCAATAGACCGAATAGGTAGAAAATGTGCCACCTTAGTCAGTCGGTCTACTTTGACCCAAACGGTGTCTTCCCCCTTATGACTTCTCGGCAAACCACTAACAAAATCCATTGGTATACTATCCCACTTCAATTTAGGAATCGGAAGTGGCTGAATAAACCCAATGGTTTCCTGTGCTCAGCCTTAACCTACTGACAAGTCAGACACCGTGAGACATATCTGGCAATGTCCCTTCATGCCTCTTGTGACACCCCCGGACCCCCCGGACCGGGACCCGAGTCCGCTCGTGCGCGCGTCACGTGGGGCCAGCGCTTCTACTAGCGCTCCCATCAGCTCTCTGCTGTGCGCGCGGGACCCTCGATCTCTCTGAGGGGCTGATCCGCCGGCAGTCCGGGGTTGCCAACCTTTTTCTACACACTAAACCCAATGTCTCAATTTTCAGCAAATGAGAAAAACTATTTAAATCCTGATAAACACGCTACTATGTTTATCGATGAATATCATAATTCAGAAAATAGTTTCAAATACTTCACCGGATTTTTCACAATAAATATCAACAATGGAAAGCAAATCTCTGCAGCGAAAACCATCAAAACATCAGCCCGTCTATCAGGGCTCCAGTAAAACCATCATATATATGACAATAGTTTCTGAAAGTAACATCATAAAATTCATCTCAAA